>LUCM01010910.1:0-19938 GCA_008360955.1 Fasciolopsis buskii | reverse complement strand
TGGCTGCAGCAGCATCTTATCTTTTCCCGCCTGTTTAGGTCCACTCCCTGTTCCCGTTGGATATTCACTCATTTTATATAAACGTGTAACTCTGGGGAAAGGCAGCGGTCAGTGAGGCTTGCCTTGCTGTTTAACGCTGAACGATGATGATGATGACTAACAGGCAATCAAGCGTTGAACGAATAAAATCAGTCAACAAACATTGGTACCCAGTAACAAATCTAGGAACAAGGGAGGAAAATCTAACGTTAGTTTTACTTTAGTTCCATTCGGGATCTACAATCACTGACTTTGCACGAACGCACTCCTGCTTCAGTTGTTACCTCGCACCAATGAATGATAGTGAAAAATCAAAAGACTACAGGACAAGAATTACAGAGATGATAAAATATTCCGAAAGCATCTCGCGTTCGGGGAACTCATGGACCCCAAATGACTAACCTAACTCGATCTACCAAGGATAGCCGTTGGTCAGGTTTTCATATCCTTCATGGGATGACCATCTCGATCCATATGCCAACCACTACCTGTGTCGGAGAACAGCGTACAACGGAATGGTCGATTCAGATTAGGTGTTTGCTCCAAAGTAGTACGACCCAGTATCCACCATTTAACCTTAGCATTGCTAGTATGATTACCTCATAATATTACAGCAATACAACGAAGACATCTGCTTGCAAAAGTCGTATTTCTGGGCCGTACAGCGGGACCGACCTTTTTTGTTATGTTTGAAGCACGACTATAGCGCAAGAAATATGCTTCATAGCCGCTAGGGTCCACTACACGAGGAAGAGGAATTGGCAGCTATGGTCCTGACACTTGGAGTGGAATGGAACCACCTAAGGCCTCTACTGTGTTTACTGGACCCTCGATCGAATGTCGGATGCCGCACCGACGCCACAGATGTCTTGAGTTCGGTAACTGGGAGCCGTGCCTGATGCATACGCGGAGAAACTCCTCCATATGTACAAACACACGGCAAAATGTAAATACCCAAACAACCACACTAACTTACTTCGCATAAATCATTATCTGCAAGTACAGGGCTGGGATTCGAGCCAATCCAGTCCTGTAACAACACTTTACGTTTCGAAGGTGTAGAACGCATCTCAAGCATAGCTACACTACCGTCAAGACTGTCAGGAAAAAACTACAAGGTATCTGGGCCTTTATTCGGAAGCACAACATCGTCCGCCTATTCCCTTTCAGACAGTTCCCAATCTGAGCACCAATCAATACCACTATTCTCACACGGACAGGATTTTCTATTAATCACCTCAGTAACAAACTTATGAAGAATGATAAGAGGCAACCTTGAGGAACACTACCTCTCATGGTAAGCCCGAGTGAAACAACGCCGTAAGCACGAACGTGACTTCGGCTGTTTGCGTACAGAGGTTAAGAGAATGAATGATCGACAAAGTGCGCTCAAGTTTGCCAATTTTTGATCTTCATTAGTCAATAAGCCCTAAAACCAATCCACAATTCGTGACAATAATAGATCAGAGATACGGGAGTAACACCAAATTCTTAAGGTTTTGGGCGAATGATATACATCAAATATACTAGTTGAAACTGTCGGCCTATTCGTAGTTTGATTACAAAAGTGACCAAGATCAAAATTGTTTGATGATAAAGGAGAAAAACGAGGAACAAAAACAAAATCTGCAATCGAAATAGGAAGAAAATAAACCGTGCTGCATGGCTCGTAACAACACGACATAATAAGACTTTATCTGGTTCTATGTAACTCCAGCTAACAGTCAGCATTGCCGGTCCCCTCCCCATGTAATTGGCCCTAGTGGCTATGGGGCATGCTACTCACACTACACTCATGGGCGTAACACATCACTGCAAATATGACTGTCCTAGGGAATAACTAAACTAGGAAAGATGAAAAGTAAAAGAATAACAGATACACCGACAAATGAGAATTCTACACCGCATATTTATTTCAATATAGAATGCCTTTCGGACGATGTATGATAGATGGGCATGCAAAAAAACGTCAAGTGCACGAATTGAACCAGTTGTTTTGGTTTCCTTTTGTTGCACGTGCGTCGTGAGGCCAAAAATGCTCGCTGCAAAATCGACAAGAAACCAATCATAATTCTGTCAAATGGCTTGAAGACGATAAAAACCACGGCAACTCTAGGGACTACTTGAACTCAGGGTTTGTGATGCCATTCTTCTCACACCAAACATAAATCCTACTAACCAAGTGAATGGTTGTTCTCATTTATCTGCGCCTACTCGAAGAATGCGTATGAAACTCTCGCTGTCCTCACTGAGATTCAGTTTGAATCACAATGCTGAATCTGCACACCATTTTCTCCAACCTTGTTCCCCTATTTCTAACAGACAAATTTATCCCTGGTCAAACGCAAGCCACCTTAAAATTCTTAACTACTCACTCCATTCCTGCCTCTTCTCTAAGGATGGCATCTGTACTTACATCCACCAATCTGCGCCTCCACCCGACTCTCAAGTCTTGATTTATCCAACCGAGAATTCCAATTTATGTGGCTGAAAATTCGGTTCTTTCCATTGATCTATTTTTGCACCGCTTCCCTAATAGCAATAACCTGATTTTTGACTTATTTTGTTCAAACATAGAGACACCGAGTTCAGCAGACCTCAGCTATCAAATTACCATTAATGGTTATTTCAAAGTCCACAACCGAGATTGGCTAGCGCACTTCCGAACAATTTGACTCCGCGACGTGATGTCAAGGCTTCAGTTAAAACTAACGAACGTCGCCAACTGGTTGACTTCCCTACACGCATCCCTTAACGCAATGGCGACCTTGCACACACTTTTAATATCATGCAATTCGTCATCACTTTCCTATCTTCGTACTCATCGGACCATTGCTTGTTTCCACTCTTTTTCTTTCTTTGTTCCAGTACTCAACTCTCGTCTCACTTTTGGAGTTCCGATTTTGCTGACTGGAATGACTGTTCCTTTACATGTGATGCTGCTCTGTCTGTTTCTACTTTTACTGAGACTGTTTTTCAAGGCATGAGTCTTTGCATTCCATAGCTCTCCAAACTCGGCAAACCACGCTCGCCCGAATGGTTTAACCATGGCTGCAACCATGGCACTCGATTGAAAAGCTCCGCGTACCACCGGTGGTGCCTCTCATCCAACCAAACATCTCTTAATCAGTTGTGCAAGCTAGGAACAACTGCTCGTCCACCAAACAGAAGGCTAAAGATCACTTCGCACGTTACAAAGCTAGCCTTACCCGTCACCGGTAGCCGATCATTTTGATCTCTTGCAAATGCGATATCCGAAAATTTCTGCTCTTCCAACTTTGCTCTCATTTGCAATTTCTGTCTCTGTGATACGCGACCTGCAAGAAAAGGCCGAAGTCTTCGCTCCGATTGATTTAAATTCTGCTCCCTTTCTCACAGTCTTAATCCCCCGCCCAGACGTGATTTTCTAACTGTTATAACTCCCAGAAAGATCCACCAAGTCCTGCCCAATTTGAATGTTCCCAAATTTCTTGGTCCACAAGATACTCCACCCATCATTCTAAAAATGTGCTCCTGAGTTAGCTCAGATAATAAGCCGTCTTTTTTTCTCTCTCAACCAAAGTACTTCCCCTTCGAAAAAAGAAGAATGAAATCATTTACCCTATCTCGGAAAATGGAGACCTTTCTGGTCCCAACAGCTATCGCTCCATCACTTCTATTTCTTGGTTTTGGAAGTTTTGAAACCGTTATCTCCAACCAGTTGCGTTTTCTCGTAGAACGTGAAGATTCCCTGAATGACCACCAATGTGCATTTGATTAAGGCCGTTTCACAGGCGACCTATTAGCTGCCATCTCAAACTTCTCATCGAATGTACTCGGTAACAACGGAAAAACTTGCTCTCGCTGCACATCCCAAAAACTTCAATCCAGTTTGGGACGAGGGTATGCTATCGAAAATGTCTTCGTTCAGATTCCATTCGGATCTCAATTCATGGATGTCATGTTTCTTTGGAAAGCGGACCATCTCCGTCTGGGCCAATGAGGCTTTGTTTCAGTCATTCTCCGTGAATGCTGGAGTCCTCCAAGGTTCTTATACTTGAACCCACTCCTTTCCATCTATTTACTACCGATTTCCTTGCGCCATCCTTCAACCCACTGCACTGTTTCGTCAATGATGCCACTCTTCATAGCTCTTTTCTACTCAATTGCTCGCCAAGCAACTATTAATTTCGATCATGATCATCCCGTTCTTAGTGCATGATTTGCTTCCGATCTAGGATGAATCATTGCTTGGGGTTCTACCAACTATGTCTGTTTCAATAATCCCAAGAGTCTTCTCCTTTCTGTTCCCCTCAAACGTCTCCCTTATTCTCTCCAACTAAATTCTGACTCAACTTCTCTTCATTCTGCTGAGTAACTTTCACTAATGGATTGGTCCAAAACCCCTTTCTTTGTTTGTCTCCCTTTGCGTTAACACTTGTCCTCCGTGCTGCATGCAAAGTTGGTTGTCTATTACGAGCGAGACACCTACATCCGCCTACCGTTTTTTTATACAAAGCTCAAATCGGCTCGATACTTGAACCTGCAGTACTGTGTGGAGCGGAGCTCCGTCTACCGTTCCTTCTCTTCTTGACAGGGTTCAACAAAAAGCTGTTCGGCTAATTACTGACCCATCCCTGACCCCAAATCCCTAGTCACCAGCTCACTGCCGAACAGCTGCTTCCTTTCTCCTTTCTGTCGGTATTATTTATTTCCGGTTCTTTGAACTCGCCTCACCAGTTCTAGTTTTTATGGCTTTCTTTCATTCTTATCATATTGAGACTGCCAGTTATCCGTAACAAATCTTCATTCCTAAATGTCGAACCTCTTCACCTAAATCTTCTTTCATTCCCAGAATTGGCAAAGCTCTCAAAAAACCTTCCTCTTTCCCAACAACCTGCAATTATTCTGTTTGCAAAATCAGAGTCAACAAGCTGAATCTTACCTGAACATTGCCCACACGTATCTCCTTCTACAGTATACCTTTTGATTATGAAGTCTACCTCTTTTTACTGTAAATCAGTTTGTGTTATATAGAAATCAAAACTGGAAACAGATGAACAGGCTCGAAAGCTTAGTCCAAACATGTCAACAAGCAGGCTAAATCGGCTTACAGCTACAAACAGAAAAGAAATTCGGAGGTAAAATTTGTGATAAATTGCGATTATCGAGCCCAGAATGAGCTTACTTTATTCAGAACAAGAATAGATTCTTTGTCGTTGAAAAAGTGTAATGCTTTTACGATTTCCGGATCCAATTCAGAGCGCGATCGTGGATGACTTACATCTATCACAACCATGACTGAACAAAATTTGCAGGAGGGGATAAAAGAACAGAACGAAAACCAGGACTGGCACTGAGTGGACGAAGCGTAGATCATGTTAAATTCAATGAGTAATTTCCAAAATAGATAATGATGGGTTGTGTATTTCGGATGAGTTTCTTGATAATTCCATAAACTAGCATGACTATGAGTCATCACAATACCCCCTTAGGACGAACACCACCGGTGAAGGACGAAATTGTTGGTTCCATTAGCATGTTCGCACTACAGGAGTTTATTTAATCTTAAAATCCAAATCGGGCTCGGGATAACTTATTCGTTCGAAGATCCCGATCGTGGAAAATGCGTCCCAGGAGATGTAAGTTTTACTCAACATAGCAAATTCCGATGCATCACGAATCGGTACATAAAAAACGATGGACAATTAGGACGGTAAAGAAGAGAAAGAAACGACGAAAAAAATGGGCAGGTACAATTAACACCATACACGTAGTCAACTTCTTTTTATCTCAAACCGTTTGATTTTTCGAAAAAATGCATAAATCCCAAAGCCTGTAAGTATTGCATTTGTCAGTGGCGCGTACCTCTGTAATCAGCGTGAAAAATTGTCGCACATTTAGGGTAAAATAAGCACGGACGATAAAAAACACCTCCAAATTACGTCAACTTCACATATTTTTTCTATACTGCATATTTGTTTACTCTTTTTAAATGACAAGTTTCGTGTATTAGAATAGTGGAAGGGACATTCACCACATTGACCAGAGTCTACTACTACACCGTGGGGGAGAGAACCGGCAACAAATCGGAGCAGCGCAGAACCACATAGGACTTCATTGGGTCAAGTGGAGTAATTAGCGGAGGGATAGTGAGTTGACATCTACTGCCAAAGTGACCGGTGGACCTGGAATTCGAACCTCTGACTAGTTTTGGTGACAAAAGCTTAACCCAAGTGCTCAGCGCCTATTTGTTTGCCTAACATTTACGTTCCACATCGGGCTTATCGATAATTATGGAGCATGTGCAACGTGTACTAGACAGTCCGGCACCGACTACAGCTCCATTCGACCTGAGCTTAGCATTTTCAAAGTATAAAATGCTATTACCAGACTGTACGTTCCGAATGTGATACTTGATGTAGAGGAAAAAACAATCGCATATCGCTTTGTTTACCTCGGCAGATGGGTAATAAGAATTGCTAGCTTAGAAGCGGAAATGGCCACTCATATTTTGAGGAATCTAGCGGAGCACGCTGAAGCACCTGTGGCGCCAACATGGTACTTTGTTAAAGTTGAAAGCTTGCGTGCATTGTTCCGCAGTGACATCAGTTCTGTTGTACGGTTGTGAGAAATGGAGTCTGTTTATTAAATACGTTCACAGGTTACCGGTGTTTGCGTGTCGCTAGTGTTAGAAATCGAGCACAGAATGCTGATTCAGAAAACATTCTATTATACCGTATCCAGCTTAGGAGATTTCATTAATTGAGGCAGGTGTTACATACGGGAACCATTTCAACCTTGCTTTCTTCTTCTACCTCAGGGTGGAAGAAACCACGTGAAGATCGGGAAGTAACGAGGCAGCGGGGGCGCACTAGTTGCACAGCAGACTTAGTTTAGGCGCCTCACACTTTGAGGTTGCAGTTCAAAAGATTTGCCGGCCAGTTGATTGGAGACGCTGATGGATGCAACAGCACACTGTCAACGGTAGCCACCGGTAGTCATTTTTTGTCGGACGAAGATTATCGGAGTGTTTATAGAGATGGACTGTGTACACCGTGTGCCGGGTGCCTTGTTTTTCCCTCCTCTCATCACTATATATATATATATATATATATATATATATATATATATATATCATAATTGAAATCAGCGGAACTGCTTCCTGTTGCCTCGGGAGAACTAGTAGGCACCAACAAGGCACCACTTTGGCTTACTGTGAATACCATATTTGATTCCGCGCTGATACGCACACCTGAGTACAAACTGGCGGATAAACAGAGGATGCATGAGTGGACCGCGGTTAGTGAGCGAAACGATCAAATGTGAACTTACTAAGGTCAGATTCGAACGAAGCGGAGTGGGGGTCGCGCATAAAGGATTTGTCCAGATTGAATCTATTGATAGATTGAGAGGCTTGGGGACGCAATTAGAACATACTTTTGGCTTTTGCCCTTGTTGACAATACCTGGCAGATCCACAAAAACCTGAAATGGGCGAGGAAGGAAAACAAGATGAATACTGTATCAAATATCCACGGTTAAGCTAATAAGTGTGTTGCCGGGAAAAGAAGATTGGGCGATTTCGACGGCAGGTAATCGATAAGACGAGTGAGAGTGCCATCATGAGTGGAGATCAAGCGTCATTAGCCACACATTACGGGGCTGGAATCTAATCCCCGCAGAGTGCAGTTCTGTGACTGATCAGCTGCCGCCACACGAACCTCATCAGACAGTGCAATGATAAGCTTCGATACGACCGGCCGCTACCAATGAGAGAATTCTTGCTTTAAACAAAAGTCGGAACACCAAATCTAGACAACGCGATTTGCACAATGTGGACACAATGTTATTGTTTGTCGCTCTCCACTCCCTCTTGATATCGCGGATAATACATTAGAGTTTCCTCGATTCGCCGGCCTCAAATCTCAGAGGTATTCTTTTACTGCATGCAGGGAACATGCGTGATGTAAGAAGCGGGTTAGCTCGCAGCCTCTAAGGTTTGGTGCGCTCATGAGAATAATCGATAACTGTGAATTCCGGACTCGAAGTTTCATTGCACCACGTAGGATGACATTGGGTAAGGCAGGTCCCCAAAACAAATGACAGCCAATTGTCGTGCATCACCTAAGAGATATGTTTTTGTAACCCTAGGGAATGATGCTTGTAGTTCAGGTTAGCAAATTCTGGTTGGGTAGTTCATCGAGCTGGTGGGTATCTGGCTGCGACCGATTTTTCACCAGTTACGGTAGCGAAATTAGTGCCGTGAAATCTCAGTTAATGCATGCAGTGTTCAGATTACTCCCGGAATAAGCGCAGACTGCATGCGGTGGAGATAGTCTGAACAGTCCTAGTGTACGGCTTTGAAATCTGGCTATTAAAGACAGAATACCATGCGAATAAAAATTTCCCATCAATGGTGTCAGAAGTCCAATACAAATGGCTGGAAACATCTGCAGTAAGCTTCTTCATGATCTAAACACTTTTCTAGTATTATTTCCGTCTGGAACGACGTCTTCCAGGAACAGGAAAACTGAAAAATGAGTTGAATACCGTCTTAAAATGAATGAACCAAAATTGCCACGTATGGCGTACAAAACTGGCCAATAGAAAACGAGGTGAATTGACATCTGAAAGGACGTTGTTGCCAACTGCCATCAGAGACATTCATGAAGCTGGTTCATCCACTCCAAGGATTCAGTATGTGATCCGTTAATAATCGATTGGTCTTTGTTCTCCTTCGGTAGGATGTAACGTTAAATGAAACCACTCAGACCGGTGACTAGATCAACACAAACATTCCCATCTCTCTCTGAGATTTTAGGGGACCATTGCAGTCTGACGGGTTCTCTGGGACCCATGCCTGGTGCATTTGTAAGCAAGCAACGAGGAAAACAAGCAAGTGTCTACAAACCTGAATCATAAAAAGAATTTAACATGTATCTGAAATCCAGTTATACTCACCACCTGAACATTATCCTTCATCAGGGCTGCCATTTGCTTCGATCGCGTTGTGTGGGCTTTACCCGAGACCGCGCAAACACGCCATTTGGTCAACATATTGATCAAACTTGACTTCCCCGTATTGGGACATCCAATCACAGCAACCTTCAATGTGCGTGCATCCGGCGGTGATTGAGGCTGTTGTAGTAGCAGTTTTTGGAGATATTCCGCTTCAGGCGATAAAACAAAGACGCCAATTTGTATGGGAAACAACAGAGTAAATAATGAAAAGCGAGAAAGTGATCCGTCTTATTTAGGTGAAGAAATGTAAAACAAATTTCCGAGAATGACAGCGCAAATGTGCAAAAAGACAGTTCCCAGTCACTCAAATTTTAGGGGGGAAATACTTACGGTGGACACGCAAAATAGCGAGCCATAAAAAGGTAATCCGCCCGTTCCCACTTTCTAGTCGTTTGTAATGATTACCGTCCCCATTTCACAAAGTCTGAGTCATCTTGATGTAAAACGTTCAGCAGTGCATGAGCGAAAGATCTCGGTGTCACAATTTGTTAACCCTTACACAACCTTTACGTCCAAAAGCATTTGATTGGGAAGCAAAAAGAAACTCAAAGCGTCTGCAGACCACTTGCTTGTATCGCCCACAAATCCACTCATTTTAAACATAACGGGGTGACCACCACAACGGATTCGTGACAAAGATATGACATTAGTAGGTGATTGTTTTCAGAAAAGTTCCTTGCAACTTCTTCCCGTCTAACTTTCTTACAACCCGTGCTTCCTTCGTTAATATGGTATGTGAACCACAGGAGAGAGCTGATCTTTTCATCACTACAATTGCCCAATTATCCTATCAATCTTATCTCTTCCTTTTACCGCAGACTATCTTTTTATATCTCGCATTTGACGAAGAATGAGGGGATAAGTTCTTCTTTTATCGAGCGTACACCTTCAGTGTACTACTAGATTCCGATGTTGAATAAGTCATCCTGGAACTTTGCAATTCTGCCAACTTTGTTGGTTTTAAACATCACTCCTTTTTATTTAGTCGATTTTTATCATGCATTAGAAGACTCCCTAATCCCGGATACCTTCTACAAAGATACCGAGGTCTGATCACCCGCAAGCTTGGATACTCTGGCAAGAATAAAGCGCCGTCTTTTAATCTTTTTTCCTGTAGATAGGGTCCAGCCCAAGGCGATTCGGTGGGTTGATTCATCTTAATCTGCAATCTGACGTCACAAGCTTATTTACCGATAACCACTTCGCTGTATATTTTGGCGTTACCATTTTTAATAATGTTTCACGAAGCTTCCTTCTGCAGTTTGTTCATCCTTGATATTCCCCCGCTTATCTCCTGTTGAGGCAGTCAGTCATCCTTGCCAGGTTTCTGTCCTGAGAAGTCACGCCTCTCTGTTTCAGCGCACCCATTTTCTCAAAACAGTCAACCTTAGGAACATTCTTCTTCAACCTATCTTTTACCACCCAATATTAACATTTAATGATTTTGTCCCGTTTCATGTACCGTGGACCACCGAAGGCGTTTTACACATTATCGTTCACAGCCGTAAATCAACTATGACTAATTGATTACCATCGAAACGAAGAAATCAACACAGATAGCATGTGTTGACCTTCACTGATTCTATCAATCTCCAGTTATTTTTCGTGACCCGTTGATGAATTTCGATTTGCCGATGGGACCCGAAAAACTCATCTATAAATGGAGATCCATGTCTGGATCATAGACATATACTTCATTGCGTTTCAACAGATCTTCGCTGTACGCAAACAAAACATGTGTGTTATCCGACGAACTCCTACGTTACGGCTGCAGAAAGGACAGTTGTTTCGGTGAGTAAAATGGGGTCACACTTACCAAACAAGTGGCCGCGGACAAGCAGCGTCAGCACCGAGAAGGTGGAGTTCACGCTTAGCAAATGTTTGCTCAGAATATTCCATAAGAGTCAACCTCTGTTACTAGAACGTAACGTGAATCCCGCTATTCAATAGGGCCACAAATCCCTATCTTCTCGGAAGACACTAGACTCAATCGGAGGCATAAGAACCGAATCTCAGTAACCGACGCCTCTGGAACCTACGGATACCGCTGGGCTCCTTATGGTTTGTGAAAGCTGTTTCTCTTTGTCGCCTTGCTGATCAGGCCTTTTGATCAAAATGGGCGTGGAGTCCGTTAAAGTATATATATATATATATATATATATATATATATATATATATATATATATATATATATATATGACAAATCTGAATACAGATCATGGGTCATCGGGATCACGCGGAAGGAGAGATGAAATAAAAAGCAACAAAGTGCAGAGCTCATCACGCATGACAGTTCTATTCCCCATTCCCACATCATCGGTGGCCCATCGAGATCTGTGATTCCCCTGTGTGCTTCATACCCCCCGGCTGTCTAAACCGAAATAGAGAGCCCCTATAAAACATTACTTTAATTCTGGCATTATTGTAGTACGTCGAACTCCGAGAGAATACGGATTCACTTAACAATGGACCACGTAGAGAAATAGTACAAAAGAACCTAACATGTGATAAATCCTACACGCTTCCTCATTTTTCTATTTTCTCTAGGCTTCCTATGGCACTAAATCTACTTACAGTAAGTAGATATGAAACCGGACTTGTGTACAAATAATGCGAAAACGTAACTTACGGAATAATACCACATTAATTCACATCCGTCTTTGGACAGTGAGCTTGCAAACGACTTACTGGCACCTACTTTACGGAAACAAACAAAATTGTTTTCTATTTTCGACTGCCGTAACTCCATCTATCCGTGCATTTTTCTGGCGTTTGTTGATTCGAATAAAGTTTCTGCACAACTGAAGAACATTTTACTACGTTGAGCAATAAGGTCTAACTGCTTTTATGCTGACTAGTCCCAAGATTTTTCATCTACATATATGACAGTAAGTTCATCCAATCGAACATAAAGCTAAATCTTTGGTGAACCGAACTGATTCTTACAGAAAAACTGGCATTCACAGAAACAATAAATGATTCAAAACAACTGCCAGCAAATTAAATGATGCTCGCTGGTTACCTTTTGTATGTGGAACGGATGCATTTTGAACGGACTGACTTTCGGAGCATACTGAACTCGGAGAAATGGAATAAGATGCAAACCGCGGGATGCAATAAGTGCCACAGGAACTTGAGAGAGAGAAAAGATTACATTTGCTCAAACTCGGAACGATTTGAGAGATTGAATGTAGATAAAGCCGTCTACCAATCATCGGATTGTACTGAAGAATGCGACTATTGATAGTTGGCAAAGCGTCAGATGGAACCAGACATTACGTTCATATGCGAAATACGAATTTGGGCGGGTCCCGGTCTTCAAATTGCTTTCAAATGCCAACAGAATTTAGTAGTAACATTTGACCGGCGGGCCTGTAAACAAAAACGGATTCGGAAAAACAGTTAAACTACTTGGAAAGCAGACGAGAGGCTTTAAAAACCTTCAATGGGTCCTCCTAACACGAGATTCTTCATCGATAACCAATATTAATTTCAGGCTGGATGACCTTTTGTGCTTGTTCGAATCAGCGGACGATCCACAATGCGCACTGAACAGACCCCCGAGAACGGTAGCCGCAGTCGGAGTGCGGTTTTTACCCCCTAAAGTGTAGTGTTGTTACAATACTGGATGGCAGTAGTATCGAACTCGGTCTGTGATAAAGAGGAAGTAACGAGTATTTCCGTTACGTGAGCAGCCTCTTCGTTCGAAATGGCAGCATGGTAATAGCAGTGGGTTCGTATAAACGTAGGGTTGGAATGGGGTACGCTAGACCGAACCACTGCGGCGCCGATCTCAAATTTCACTGAAGTTGAAATGTCCGCATGCTGCAGGCCGGATTTCGTCCAGGTCGAGGTTGCATCCACCAGATATTCACTCTTCACCAAATACTCGAATCACGCCACACAAGACCGCCATTCGCTCCTGTCTTCCTGGACTTCAAAGGTGCAGTCGACTCAATGAATCGACCAGCACTACTCAGTGGTATCCACCGGAACGGTATGCAACCGAAGTCCGTGAACCTGTTGCGAGCATTGTACTTGCATAAATACGGTCGCGAGAGTGTACGGTGAACTATCACGTTCATTCGAAACGACTAGCGGCATTCAACAAGGGTGTCCTATTTCTCCATTCCTGTTTAACTTCGTCATGGATGGCGTGATGCAGTATACTTTAGGTGTCCAATGTGTAGGAATCGAACTGGGAGGTGGAGGAAAGCTGCGGAACCTAGATTACGCAGATGACGTCGTGTCCGTTCGAATACGCGGACCATGCACAACCCGCACTAGGTAGATTTTCGAGGTCGGTTGCTCGGTTTGGCATGCACTTTGCATCTCCAAAGTGCAAAGTGCTGTCACAGGACTGGACGACAGTAGTCCCGAACATGATACCGGATGGAGTGGAACTAACGGTTGTGGACCGTTTCACTTACCTTGGTAGCTGAGTGTCGAACAATGGCAGCACGACAGTAGAGGTGGGCACGCGCATATCTAAGGTTCGAGCGGGTTACGCTAGACTGAAGCACTTGTGGCGTCGGCTTGATATTTCGTTGAAGTTGTGTACTATGCCGCAGTGCGCTCAGTTATGCTGCATCGTTGCGAGACATGAGTATACGTGTCGAAAATGTTTGCCGGTTGGAGGTTTTCGACCACACCATCGCCAGGACTGGATGGAGTGACCGGGTGAGTAATGTGAAGATCAAGGAGCTAGTATTAGGTGCCAATTCTGAAAATACCCCATTTTGGCGTGTGAAACCTAGGAAACTACGCTGGTTGGGTCACGTGTTGCGTATGACGAACACTCGTCTACCATATCGTGCCCTATTTTGTGTTCCTTCTAAGGAATGGAAGAAGCCATGTGGAGGCCAACAGATGACGCGGCAACGTTGAATGAGAACATGTACAGCGAACTTAGGTAAAGTAGGTGTCTCACGCCTTCGTGGTTGGGGTCCGAAAGACTCGTCGACTTGCTGGCTGGAGACACTTAAGGATATGGCAGTGATCCGTGAACAGTGGCGATCGTGCTGTCATTTTCTATCGAATCAGAATGATTGAAAACATGTGCGTTTGTACAGTTAGACTGTGTTTCGTGTGTTGGCTGCAGCAGCATCTTATCTTTTCCCGCCTGTGTAGGTCCACTCCCTGTTCCCGTTGGATATTCACTCTTTTTATATAAACGTGTAACTCTGGCGAACGGCAGCGGTCAGTGAGGCTTGCCTTGCTGTTTAACGCTGAACGATGATGATGATGATGATGATGATGATGATGAGTGAAGGAAGCCGTGGAGAGGGCAGCAGATGACATGGCAACATGGAATGAGAAAATGTACAGCAACCCTGGATAAAACAGGTATCTCACGTCTTCATGGTTGGGATCCGAACGAAACGTCAACTAGCTGGCTGGAGACAACGAGAGACAGGACAGTGAATCGCGAACAGTGGCGATCATGTTCTTCTTCTATCGAGTCAGGATGATTGAAAGAGTGTCTTTGCATAGTTGGACTGTGTTCCTTGTGTTGGTTACGGTGGTATCTTATCCTTTCCCGCCTGTTTAGGTCCACTCCCTGTTCCCCTTGAATATTCACTCTTCTCACAGAAACATGCAACCGTGGGAAAAAGGCAGCGGTCCGTGAAGATTGCCTTACTGTTTAAAGCTGAACGATGATGATAATGATGGAGCACCAGATCTCCGAGATGGAAAGCCGAAGTGCCTGACTAGCGCCATTCCTCCATCTTTAAACGCAGCTGGGGAAAGCCCACCGGAGCCCGGCGCTTTATGACGTCCTAAGTGTCAGACTTCTTTGAGAATCTCTACCTTAGTTGTTGGGTCTGTTGCAACAGGCCACCGGACGCTCCCCGGAATAGCTGCGGGAGGGGTTGACGTTAAAGACCAGTTAAATTATGCTTAGAAATGCTCATCCCAGCGTAAAGAACGGTCCTGCAAGTTGTGGATACGCCGGCCCAAAGCTTCATAGGTCGTTCTGCTCAAATCCAATGCTTTCTTACCAGTAGCTTCGATGAGATAAAGTAACTTACAGGAATTTCCCATGAGAGCACCGCGTTCCATCTCCAAAGCTCGTTGAGACCACCACATCTCGCGATCCCTACACAAGCTTGTCTGGAGTTTACGTCTCGTTACGAGCCGTTTCATGTTACCCGCTACCAGCCAGGATGGACTGGCGTGCATCAAGAAAGCGCAAAGACTCAGAAGACATTCAGGGCGTCACAGCGCGACGGGTCAGGCCAAAAGCCACTAAGTCAGCAGAATGCAAAGCATTCTTGATAATCGACAGTGCACATTGATGTTTTGAGGCGGAGGCAATCCTAGATTCTCAACCAGTGCATTGCGAAAGACTGATAGGCGATTCGGGTTAGATAGCTTCTCGCAATCTAAGGGACGCTGCAACATGCGTTTTGAGCGCCCACCAAAGCACATGGACAGCTCGGTGCATACTAACGCGTGATCGGAGTCAAGTGGTACGCTCCAGTACTACCGTCAGTTATAGACAGCTCCCCCATCTGTAGCTAACGGCAATGCAGTCGATTTGGGTCGACCATTGACTCGAAAAAGGAAGAAGCTAGGTGGCTTACCGCCGACTGGAACGTCTGGAGCTCGTACTAGCGAGAAACAATTAATGGTCTAAGCACAAATCCAGCAACCATTCCCCGTTTTCAGGACGATATTAACCGAGAACAAAGGGAATTCATACAAGGACGAACGACCTACTCCAGCATTTATGTCCTGTGCCAAAATCACGATGACAGTCCAGAAGGGCTGCCTCAGTCTTCGCACTCAGGACTATTCCCATACCGAGTAGACCTACAGCCTGAGCTTTCTCGTCTCCTGAGGTGTGCAGGAAATATCTTGGTGAGGTAGTAGGCGCAGTTAGTTGAACTACTCTACTCGAATCCTGAATTCGCGTTTCACTGACGCCGAAGACGTTAATTGAAGGTGAACCCCTAGTCAGAGCTAAACACACCTGTTGGTCAGCCTGCGCGAGAGTGCGAAGGAACCGATATTTAGAGGCTGACGAGGCCTGAGAAAATGTGAGCTAGCAGACGGAAAAACACTTCCTAGAACATTTTACGAAAACCCTAGCTAGTTTCGAGCTTATTAGTGGGGACATTATGAATAGGCATACGGCGGCAAAGAGATTGGCTGATCTATGCACACACTGAAGCGTAAGACACAATTACTAGCGACGCACGATATCACAGGAGCGAGCACACAGCCTCTGGTCTAGTAGGGCTCGAACACGGGTTGCGGACAAAAGTTTGGGCTCAAGACTCAAAGCCCGTAGTCGCACAACGAATTGGACGGAACTGCTGCCCCCTTGAATGGGCAGCCACGCGGAATAGAAAGCGGCTCTAGCCCAGCCCGCTAGCGGAACAGAAAAGACGAGCACAGGGTACTGTCGCGTGTTTACTTGTGACCCACCATTACAAGTAAAGATTCAAGTGAGCTCTATCGTTTGCGCAGTTTTGTTGGATGGCCTTGATCGACATGTGGAATAGCCAATCACAGAACGAGTTTTGGCGAATCCTTTCGCGGACATAAAAATATTCAACTGCGCAATATTGAAAATAACGTCACCTTCGAAATACTGAGAAAAGGGCTAGTTCTGTTGGAAAATTAATAGCACAAGTAAAATCTGCGGGACCAAAACCATAGAATGGTCACTGATCATAACACGAAGACGGCCAGGTTGAAAGGACATCAAGGACGAAGAGGTACATCAGTCGGTGGAAGCGGGTTCAGGAAAATGTGGATGCTTTATGAAGGAGAACACGACAGAACAGGAACAGGACCTATTCCACTAGCCTGGTGGACTGCAGAACCCGAAGAAGGTGAGTGAATATTGTTGAAGGGGGAGTAACGCGAGATATCAAAGGGACACACGGTTATGTAAGGAGAAGAGCCGCTCTTGTAAGTACATGGAGAGGGAGACACGTTTGCACAAAGACCAGTTACAAGCATAGCTGTATGCGTTATGGACTATTGTACTACTCAGTCGACGGGGCAAATGGGGGTTTCCGTTCGAAGACGCACCTATGGCCTTCACGCAGTCAGGCGCCTTTTGTAAGAAAAAGGGACCCTCCCAGGTGGCCGGTGTCCAGTGGATTGCTTCATAGGTCTCCTCTGGGAAAACTCGCCGTATCAGTGGAACAAAATAGGGAGCAATGGATTTATTTGGTTGTGAACAATCGTGAATTGTAACCATCAGCAGTGCAGATTATTGGCGTAAATGGGGGAAGTAATCGGCACGAGGTACATCGGCGTGTTCATTTGTCATCGTTGATAATACAGTTAGAGCGCTTTTTTCTTGTTTCATAAGGGTGCACTCGATGTTTATACTCAGTATACACAAGGGGAATTTCGGGCAAGCCCAGGCGCACGCTGGTGGGACTAGTCACGCTGTCCTCTAAAAACCAGACGTGGACCCCAGCCAAGACGTGGAACTCTCTCCAAAACCTGCCTTTCAATTTGCCCACGACCGGTCAATATGAACAGAAATGAAAAATGGAGGAAGAAGCAGTGCAGTATACCGGAACAGTAGTCCTCTATTAGGGTGCAATTCGTTACATTTCCAACATAAGAAAGGATACCCCCGTGAACCGGAGCTCAGCAGGTTAGTTATGGCACCGCACGTACCAACGCGTACATCTTCTACCCCAACTCCCTTCCAGTTTCAGTTTCAGTTGGACAGCAGGGTTATAGGGCAAGGTGCCTGGCCGTCCAGGTTCTTGGACTAAGAGCTCCTTGGATCAGACGATGCTCCGACAACAGGAGGATGGACGACCTCTTCAGTTCCTATAAGGCGGTGAAAACATCAGTGAGATACTTTCGCTTCGACCATCGCCTCAACCCCAAGATTCACTCACTATCCTCTCCAACAACAGATAGCCACATTGTCTAGTCTCCCTTTGAGGTCGCGCACTGATCACACATCGATCACCTCCTCCAGTAACTTGTTTTAGCCAGTCACCACTGGTATGTCAAACAATTTGCTTCTCAACCCGATGGGTGCATTTCTTGCATAATTGTTTTTCGCTCCCTCTAAGTGTTTCATTCCCCCCTATCCGAAATGGGCCCGAATGGAGCCGTACCACGGTGAGACTCGTAATTTCGACAGGCCTTAATAACGAATTTTTTAAGCGGTCGTAGTGAGCGTCGCCTATTACTACTGCTTCCTAGGGAGTGGAAGCCAATCGCCTATCAGCTTTGACTAATATTCCATATGTTGTCTCAAGTCCACCATCGGTTGTAACAGCGTATGAACCGATTTCCACATTCTCCCATCTCTTACAAATGCGTCTTCAGGCCGGTCCCATGTATTCAAGTGCGGCTGACAATGCCATTGATAATGGAGGTTGAACTTGGGCCCCCTGATATTGCAAGTAAGCAACCCTGGCGTGACGCGTCTATGCTTCCTGACGCCTTCTGGCGGCGCAGACTAGATTTAAGGTCGCCACTTCTTTACTATCCTGAGAGTCCTCGCTGCTGCTGATGCCCAGCTTGAACCACTGTGGCGCGGGGGATTTGCTTCTTTCCCGAGCCGCTGGGCGCTTGCTCAAGGCCAAGAAGATATATCTCGCTGACTCGGTTGGGGCCTATATTTCAGACCATCTAGATAGCCCCACTGCTGATCAAATAGGGACGTTGTCAGAAACGTCGACCAGAGGATATCCGAATATTGCAATAAGTCCGCTGTCATCAAAGAGACTAAACATCGACGTGTGTAAACGGCTTGCTTTCCGTCCAATGATCCAACGAAGCTATACAAGATGGCTTATCTCAAGCCGAAGATCCAATCATGCTGGGAAGGTACAAGGGTAAGACCTGGAGTAAAGTCTCCTGGTTCTCCAGTGGGGTTGATCTGAGTAGTCACTCAGTCGTTTAAAAAAAAAAAACGAAAAAAAGTTTTTTTGGGGAAAAAAAGAAAAAAAAAAAAATTAACTGATCCAAGGTTAGATGGGTTTCACTGCTAGCCCCGCTGCCTTGCGGCTGGTTCTTATGTCAGAACAAAGGCCTTATGATTGAAAACCTAATCGGTCTTTGCTTAGGCGGCTAAGACTCCTAGCAGTAACCGTCCATTATTCCCTCCATGAGTTCAACACGCATACAAAATAATTCCAACTGCAATCGTCGTCCGCGTCCTAAGACAAGGGAGTTCAGTGGACCCGTCGCTCTGCCATCGCATCGAGCGCAGGTGGGTGTGGGTAGTGCTAAGTATAGGCTATAATGCTCAGAGTTCCGCTTCTTTAATCCAACCTGTCTCTATCTGTCTCACAACCCACTCTGATTTAGTTCCTTCTGCCCACCATAGTATATCCATGATGATAGACACGCCCGCATAATCCCAACGGTTTATTGTCAATAGTGTGTAGTGGTTTATCAGCCTTGTAGCTCACATTTCTCAAGCCTCGTCACCTCTGCTATCTAGGGTTCCTCCAATGTGCGCACCTTTAAATGCAGGCTGGCCAACAAGCGTGTCTTGACTTCTGACAGGTGGACTCACTTTCGATTGATTTCTGCTGCGTCAGTTAAACACGAATTCATGGATTTTGAGTAATGTTATCTCACAAACTGCGCCCGAACTCGATACTTCGTCAAGATATTATTTTCGCCTTCAGGATTAGTCGAACAGCTCAAACGTGGATCAACACCCTTTTTGACGGATCCCTGTCAACAAGTCGCGTGGTTGCCATTGAAGATGCAGGAAATCAGTCAGGGTCGAAAGGATATAGTGTTAGGCGTAGATTATTTGTTATTCTCGGTATATGCCTCAACAGACTGCAGCATGACATGGAGAGAGACAGTTTTACGATGACTCGTCACCTTAGTTCGAAGAGCAAAAGCTACTGACATTGTAGTGAGGTTGTTAAAATGATTTTAAGGA
>LUCM01010909.1:59920-70753 GCA_008360955.1 Fasciolopsis buskii | reverse complement strand
ATGTTGTCATTTTCTCTCGAATCAGAATGATTGAAAGTTGCGTTTGTACAGATAAACTGTGTTCCGTGTGTTGGCTGTAGCAGCATCTTATCTTTTCCCGCCTGCGCAGGTTCACTCTGTTTACCTTGGATATTCACTCTTTCTAAAGAAACATGTAACTTTCGGGAAAAGACAGCGGTCATTGAGGCTTGCCTTGTTGTTTAACGCTGAACGATGATGATGTTGATGGGGTTGTTGGTGGCCATTCCATGAGAGTAAGGTGATTTGGGAGCTGTATCCAAGGCACCTAAAGTGCCGGTTTGTGGTCCGCGCGATTCTCCGTTACAGTAGGTCGAATGGAGTGGGTAACGGTTCTTACTGTCGCCGTCGTTGACGTTATTGTATTGGAAATTTTCCTTCTTATACCTGGTTCTTTAACATATTCCTTTTGAGTTTTATGTCCCACTATTTCTTTCTGGTTTATTTTTTGAGTAGGTAGTATCCTGTGTTTTCTTCGAAAAAAAGGGCACGGTGGTGTAAGTTAGATATTGTTAGCAACTGCAGATGAGCGTGCAATTGGTCTTGGTTTGAAAGTGTTACTCAAGTATGTTTTATTCGTGTGATTCCGCATCCGGTGTCCGAGTGAGATGCCTCTGAAGAATATGTTTATTCGTTCGTTCTCCCGTGAAGGGGCTGTTTAGTTTTTAGAGCTAAAGGGAAGTGAATATCGAACTAGCTACCTACTTACTTTGATGTCGGGTGCATTTCCAACACTACTGTACATGCAAAGGAGTTTGTATTCCTTATCACCGCCAGCAAGCCGGCGGGGTTTCTTTTAACTTTTAACTTCCTTTATCAATAAAATAACAATGTACATCATTTTTCAGGAAGGGAGCCGCGGCCAACAGAGGGCTGCCAATTTGGGAAGTTGACCGGCAATGGGCGGATTCGTACCCGCGACCAAACGTCACGGCCCTATCCGCTTGGCTACCGCCGGTCATATATAAGTATATATATGTACATGTATAGATGAACTGTGTGATATTTTCTGTTTTCTTTTGTGAAGGCTCGACTAAGCTTGTTTGCTTTGTTACCGACTACGTGATTGATTACTCTGCGATTGATTACTTGTATTTGCATATTTGTGTCTGATAGTTTAACAGATACCTGTTTTGCACGTATGAGTAGATTGTTATTTACCTCATCTTTTTCTCATTTACCTAATGAATTCGTTTCCTTTTAACTTTATGATCTTTCGCACTTTCATTCCTATCTCATTCTCTGGCGACAGAGGTCCGCCTGCTTGTATTACGCTTGGCGGCTACTCTGGTGAACGAATCTACGGACGATGTAATCGAGTCTTTATTTGATTTACTCAAAGAACGTTCACGGGATAAGGATCTGACTATACGTAAAGAGGCTGCGACCGCCTTAGCCACCATTTACAAACGCAACTTGCTTTCTGATGAGCCATCAATAGAAAAACTGGAGGCTGCTGTGAATGCAATTTTACACATGTATTATTTGCCATCAGTGGATGATCGGTGAGCGTTTTTTATTCCTCGACATTCACATTGTCTTCCTGAAACGTTTTGGACTAATTGTTTTAGAAACGTTCTAAAAGTGACAGGTCACCAATAAAATGTTCCACTGCTCGTGCTCATGATTCGGCGCAAGTACGTGTCTGCTGAACTCGCCAAAAATTCATTGGCCACTGGCAATAATGAGGAGAGGCACTAGGAACACTAAGTGATTAAATTAGACATTATGCTACTTAGGAACCGATATCGTATAGCTATCGTTATTATGTTGGAAACGAGCTGATTTTGCGGGGCTTGTGCGAGTTTTCAGCATATTTCAGAAATATGACCACTTTCATGGGAATGGAGAAAAATACTGGTTCGGTGAGCCTGTCCGAGTCTCCACTCTTTAGGACCCATTAACTAATCATGCAGCTCGGTCTGCTCGAAATGTTACATTTTCCTCGCGGAATTGTCGAGGCGTATTTCCCTTGGACGGATACACGTCATATTCACTTGGTCTGTTGTATGTTGAGGATTGTAAGACATTCATAAAACAGACCTGTTGATTTCGCTTTTGGAAGTAATAATCGTATAGTGAAGTTGGACCAAGGTGAAAGAGAACAAAACAAAATACTGAGAAAGCCGTCAATGAAATGAGGTTGGCGGATAAAGGGGTTATGCGTAACGAACAGACATGCTGCTTGTTTTAGTAGCAACAGAGATCAGACGGTTTTTAGGTCCCTCTGGCAACAATTTGATCGGAGTCAAGATTTAACTACACGCCAAAGGTGACACGAACGTGGTTGGTGACACCAAGCGTCAGGTAAGATAAAGAGCTTTGGAGAATGGAGTCATCATCAACGACATGAGTGGGGATGGAGGTGATCGCGAGAAGTTTGGTAATGCAGAGAAGGAACACCATTGTTGTGGCTATAACACCTTGGTGGACCCTAGCGGTCGCTTGATGTGGATTAATCATGAATACCTTGAGGCTCCCATTAAGGTAGTTATGGATCCAAGAGTAAATTCCGAACGGAAACCAAGACCAGACAGCTTCGGCAATTGTGTTTCATGCAAAAAGCATGCATGGAAATCTTCTAGGAATGGAATTTATTGTGACGGGTTGTGCGCAACGAATGCCAGCAAATCGCCGACAAGCCTACGTTAACGATGGTCTTACTGGGTATCACTCAAATGTTCGTTGCTTTTGGGATGCTACTGGAGCTTCCTCAGAACTATGGTTGGATAAAGTAGACAAAAGAAGTGTCAACAGTTAATTTCGTTGGCGTAATCACACATTAACGTCATCGTCATCATCATCGTTCACCGGTACACAGCAGGGCAAGCCCCAAGGACTGCCACCTTTCTCACATTGTTGTGCGTTTTATTGGAAAGAATGAATATGTGAGGTGGATAGTGTGTGGATCAGCCTGAGCGAAAAAAGAGGAACACCGTGGTAGACGACACACGCAACAGTCTGATTGCATAATTGTGGTCTTTCCTATCACTGATTCGACAGAGAATGACAACGATCTCCACTGTTCACGGTTCGCTGCTGCACTAAGGATTTGAAAGGCTTTAGCTATCTTCGGAGAAGAAAAACAAGTTCGATTATAGAAAGAACTTAGACAATCGGCAGAGAATCGGAGTAACCCTGAGCGCACAGATCTGAAACAAAATTCGTAGCTTGCGGTCAGAACCAGATGCCTTTCTGACGTTGAGAGGAATCCAGGCTTGCCGAACGTTTGTGATGAATGCAACACTAAGATACCGGCTTTCCGGTGAACACATTTCAGCACATTTTTCCGGGCGGTGGCCAATCGGATGAGGTCGTGGCGTTTGGACTTGAAGGTCGCGGGTTCGAATCCTTCCGCCGCCGGTCAACCTCCCCACTTGGCAGCCCTCCGTTGGCCGCGGCCTCCTTCCTGAAAAATGATTCACGTTGTTGTTTTACCAATAAAGGAAATAAAAGATGAAAGGTAAAAGATAGTTCGTAAGTAAGTGATTTTGAGCGGAGCCATCTGAAGTAACTGTTCTCTTTTCAGGACTCGAATAAGTATGCTGATGAATCATTGGGGCGCCAGATCTTCAAGGTTTGGTAAAATGAGGAACACTTCTCAGGTTCGCTTTCGATGACGGTCTGGAAGAATAACGTCGCTGATCGAACTTCAGTCGGTGCATTCTTAACAAGAAGGTCTGACGTATAGTAAATGTCGGTTAAAGGTCGATGGGGATGTCGGAAATGAGTGCGGAGTCTCTAGCGTGTCCAGGAAACCGCGTGGAAGAACGATCCGGTTGAGGTGGTTTGTTTGTGATATCAAAGCTTCGGTCTCGCGACAGGGTGTGGTGGTTCCGGATAATTAGGGTAATTTTTAATTTTGTGGCCATTGAAACGCTTGAAACGGCTTGAGATATTACTTGGAAAGGGGATCAGTAAATGCCATCAACAGAAAGCCTCACAGCAGTCGAGAATAATGGTGGACCAGAGGTAACTCAATTTTTAGCCAAAACAACTAAAAGTCAGTAACTCACAAAACTTGGGCAAGGGAATGATTTGAAGATGCGTGCACAGTCGGGTGCTTTAAAAATGTGTTTCGTAAGTTCTTTGAAAAACTGGAAACGGGTTCTGTTAGTGAGGTCAGACAATGCGTTCGAATAAAAGTAGGGGTAACTGGAATAACGATGTAGAAAATGCTTAGCGCTTGCTGCCGGAAACTTTGCACGGTAATAAAGCGGGATAACTGCAGCATGGTTTGGCATGATAAAAGGAGAAAGAAATAATTGGTTCAGCTGACATGGATGAAGTTGTTCATTTCTCTTATTTTGAATTTGGACTACTGACCAGTTGTTTTACGGAGTCAAAGTACATGAATTCATGTTCAGAATCTTGATATTTTCCAACCTTATCTAAAAGAAAATGCTTTTCATATCAGTTTTTATCTCCACACTCATTCTCTTCACTCGGCTTCTTGAGGATGCTGAAATGGCTCTTGATTACTTATTTATCTGTCCTTCTTTTTCAACTTGCTTCGACAATAATCGTGCCGTGATCGAAAGTTATCGGAGTGGTAAATTAATGCGGATACCCACCAACTGACAAGGTTTATGCTTTTAACCTGTTTCTCTTTTCTCCAGAGTGACGGTGGAGCGTTTATTCAAGAGTTCCATCGTACCTTATCACATCGATGCACCTGGTCGAGTGAGGGCGCTTTTTATTTGCTACAAACTGATAGACGAAGCCTCAGTCCGGGCGATTCAGGAAATGTTTAAAGTTCAGTACTCGTAAGTTGTTCCCTGTAACTGCATTATGAGCTCGTTGTTCTTAAATGTTTCTTAATAAACTTCGCGGGAATCGTCTCGAGTAATGGTCCTCCCCTGTTCGTAGTTCCTTCATCATCTAACTATGTTTACGATATCTCCAATTATTCATTCCCAGGTTATTGTTTTCATCTAACTTACCAGCCGTAGTTATTGTACCGTAGCAAACCTACGCTTGTCACTATGGCCTGAAATGGTAAAACAGTTTATGTTAGGTGAAACTGCATCCAGCTGAAAATTGCAGATCTTGTGCCTACTATCAATTCGGGTTAGCATATGGGTTGTCGATGCATTCTAATACGCATAATCCGAATGAACATCGAACAGGGCTCAAGAAAGCCTTGCAATAATCATTGCTGTAGGACAGTCATGGTTAATAATGAACCACATAGCCTTAAGACATGAATAGCGCGGCGCCGGTCAGTAACACAAATCCAACCTCACCCTTTCAATTCAAAGCTCACTAAAATCCAATGTTCCAGCCTTTGAAATCGTTTATTGAATTATTATGGAAATGGGTTTGTAAAATGAAGCCGCAGTTTGGTTCGGGATTTTCACGTTTGAGCGGTCGAGGCAAATCATCTGGCAGTACTGCCATTGCGCACAAGTTTTGGGCGTACTAGAACGAAGACTTTTAGTTCATCGAGGCTCAATCAGAGGCTTTTCCTCGAACATTTGGTGTTTCAATCAGGAATCAGTTTGCCTCCATGGTGAATTTGCCGCGCTCACCGATTGGGCGTCCAGCGCAACCTCATTGATGTTAGTACCTTCCTGCTTTTGAAGCAACTGTTTACCGCGAAGCACGTTGGTTCGGTTGAAACAAGTAGACTGTCGCCATTCATTCTTGAGGGATGAAGTTCTACTCAAATATAGACGTGATAGGGTTGTCGTTATTACAGCATGTAAATGAGGCCGATTGGGTAGGTTGACGCTTTTTCGCCTTGCCTGTGACCACGCCCAGCGACCGTAGGTATCGTAAAACTCAAGTTATTTTCAGTTGGGACTAATGCCAGTCGCCTAGAAGCATTTGGCCAGTGACCATTTTAAGCTATTTCCGGTGATTTAATCACTCAATTTGATTGTTTGGGATTGCCGGAAGAACAAAGCGGAGGTCCAGTAATCATTGTGGCCGATCTAGCCGACGTAGTTGATCGACCTACCAACCTTTTTTGACCCTGAATGGTTTTTATAACATACAAACTTTTGCCATAAAAGCTCCATTGTTTCACCTCGCGTTCTGCTTCGTCTCCACAACGTTAATCTCAGATTGATCATATTGCCATTGGTCATCGACGAAGAAGATCAAAGATAGTCATTCATTCTGCCTCGTACCTGAAGATTCAGCTCATGCTTCGACACATTCATATTTGTTGTCAGTCATACAGATGCTGAAACTGTAACTGTTTCTAAACTGCTTACTACGTGCAGTTTAGTTCGAATCCCGTTTACGGTTATCAACACAGTTCAGCGCTCAAGACCTGAGCGAATTTCGATAATGGAAGACATAAGCCCTGCATGCAGCTGGGGGTTACCCATACCTTGCAATTGATGAACATCCTCGACATCAGTTGTTCCGTCAGATAGTCACACTGCAATCCCACCGGGATGGTACTTGCAAAGCGTTCATCTTTCATAATATATTCCATTGTGTAATAAAGTAGAAAGATGCCCAAAACCCTGAGACGTCAGCTGAGCAGAATCATGAGAACTGACCCCGAGTAATGGTGGTTTACGAAATTCAGGAAAATGAGGAAGATGGTGATCATCAGCCACAACTTTAGCAAAATTGCTATTACCGCTCATTCAGCACGACCCCCCTTAGATATGGTGCTCAAGGATTCTGGTTTGCTCTAGGGACGTCGTCTAGAGCATTGGACGGATCACCACAAGGGACAGTTCAGTTAAACATCTTCTGCAGTCGATCTCTCAGTAGTACATGCATGCGAGTTAAACAGTCAATTACCATTCTATATTAGGAAATAGAGGTTGTCGCATAGCCAAGTTATTTGAATCTGCTGAGTTATCTGTGTATAGTTCTCATATGCGAATGAAAAGTGCGCCCGGACACGTCGCCGTATACTTCGTCGAATAAACATTTCATGGACACAGTGTAATGGATACTGACAACGGACCTATGGTTTAATTTATCGGTCATGTAACTGCCAAAAGTCAATATGAGAGGGCTTGGGAATTGAAATACGTACACCGATAGACACAACTCACCTTATGGACGCTAACGAGAGTTCCATGATTTGGTTAAAATAATACAGAGGAAAATCATGTAACCTGAGTTTCACGTCTTCAGTTCAATGAACCTGGGTCGTATGGCAAAGAATGATCAAAATCCGCAAAATCATGTCAAAAACTGCCCCTCCCCTCCTGTAAACTGTGAACGCGCACATCTCTGTGACGAACATGAGAATATTAGCGAGAAAATACTCGTTAATTCATAGGGCATGAAATGACATTTACTCAGTCTTATTTTGCTGCAGTTCTTCTGGCACGGATTGATTTCGGATGGTGAAGTTTAGTCAGTCATTTACTATGTTAGTTACTTACACAAATTACAAGTGTTGCTAAACAGAATTGATTAGTCTCTGAATGCACCTAAGTTGCGCGTAATGCTACTAATGCAAATTCGAATGAACAGTTGTAACAACTGTTCGCTTGGCTAGTACAAGAAGTACAATGGTAAATTATGTGATCGTGGAAATAGCCATGTGTGAGAAGGCTAACATTGGTGTTTATCCCAACAGAAAAGTCTTACGTAGAGTGCGGTCGATACATTGCTCCCAAATGAAGATTCAGTTAAATTACATGTATTTAACTCTACGCTCAGTCTCTATATTATATTGTTAGAGATGCACTTTCCACCCTACAAGTTGAAACCTTTTCTGCGGAACTGAATTCGTTCCAGTCCGAACCTTGTCCAAATTAAGGGGGGCTTTAGATAAAGTTATTTTTTGTATGAAATACTAGAAGCATGAATATAGTGGAAGGGGATGCCCTGTAGCCACTAAAGTCCACCACACTCGGGAAGGAGAGCCGGCAGTGTTGGCCCTTGAACTTGGAGCAGCGCAGAACCAGCTAAGGTTTCAATAGGTCAGGTGTGTTTAAGAGCCGGATGGAAGCGAGTTGTCGTCTACCGCCAGATTGATCGGTGAATCTTGGTTTCGAACCCTCGACCACTTTGCGGTTGTAGATGTTTAATCCACTTGACCATTACGCAGCCCTCGGTGGCATTGAGTCTAAGGCAGTGTCATCATTCGTGGATTTCAACGATTTTGAGGCACCTATGACTTCGGCGTGATATCTAATTGCCCATTCGGTGTGGAGAGTGCATTACGGTTGACAAATCAGGTGACCACTGGAGCTCGAAATATTCAACCATGATGAGAAAAATCCACATTCGGTGCTTATGCACTAGAGCATTGCTTGAGTGTGACACAGAAGCTATAACACTGGACATCGGATTATGAATTTCGGGACCGTATTGTTGGAGAGGTCATTGGATTTAAACGGACTATGTATTTCGGAACCTTAAATTTACCTTCGGGTAACGTCCTTATCGGACACACTTATTCGAGATAAATGCGTCTTGAAGACACGGTCGGGGAAACCACCAGTCAATGACAGTAAAGAGGTATGAAAATATTAATCAGTGGAATTAATCGATCAAGACTCTAGTTAGAATTCACAAAGCACTCCCGTGGGATTGTTTGATAGTCCGGGTGGCACTACTAAGTCCCGCAGTTTCCAAACTCCTTCATCCTAAAGATTTCTGATCCCTTTTTTTTCCGGCTTCCTTCTTCTGCTCGTATCATTGGCAATTCGAGGTAACATTTAAAACGGAAGTATTTCATTACGGGTTGGTGGCCGTTAAAAACTGTAAAAGTGAACTGGGACTATTTACAACCAATGATTCTTCCAAACTGGAAATAAATTGGGATATTGCAATTGTCTTTTTTCATCGGATTAAATATTCTCGATGCATTTAACGGTAATTCGGTCAGCTCTTGGCTTTCTAATAGCAATTGCACAGCAATGAAGCGCACCCATTTAGTTCCAATCTTTGCAGTATGACTACTGTTTTTGACGCGACCTATCACAGATTCTCACTGATCGACCTGCCGAAGAAATTTGCGTCAGTCATTTAAATAGTTTTCATACATAGTGGAAATCGTGGTCACTCATTCATGACTAATTTCTTCACAGAAGTTACGAAACTTTTATGTTGGGATCACAAAACCCATTTTTCTATCATTCAGTCATCGGTTCTACGGTATACGAAAGATATTTGACTCCAAAATTTAGCTCTCGTATAATGTAGAGATTTACAACCGGACAGTAAACCCTATAGTCACAGGATTTGTCATAAAGAGAATGGGTATACGGTGCGTTCAAGTAAGATTACACTTGCTAGTCACGTTTTTGACAACGAGGCTTTGTAAGTTACCATATAGAAAGGACGCTTCTTCAAGAATAGTGGCGAAATATTAACGTCCGAGTTAACACCTCCTGGGATCAATCTGAACAAAGGAACTGATTCACGCTTGGTAGTTCTATTTCTCATCTGGAAATCATCGTCCATGGGGATCTATTATTCCTCTGTGGGCTTCAGACTACTCGGTTACCGAAACCGAGGTAGAGAGTTGACATAGGAGACCCTACCTTGAGCTTTTAACCAAACGACCTAACCCACAACGCAGTAAGATGACCTAAGGCCCACTATTCACTGGCGATTGATTGCTCAGTTCATACTCCCTCCGGATGATACTCGACATCTTGGTTACTCAGTACACCCCTTCGTCACAGATGCCGAGGAGCACACGGCCGTATGCTTCGTACGCCGGCCGTAGTTGGTTTGGAATAAGGTTTTAACCTTCTTCCGTAGACTGGTTACCATAGACCAATTGAAGCCCTGAAAGGCGCCTTCGTTGGCGCATTTTAGTGGTAACATCTTAGCCAGAAGAAAGCAATGTGTAGGACTTCCTAAGCAGAGGCTACTTGAGACAATGGTATTTCGAGAGGCATTCTCATGACGAGTAGCCAGTTTGGAGCCTTAGACACCTACTCCCGATCATTCTGAAGCATTTGGAGGCAGACAGATTTTTGAGTGCTGTGAATCGGTAGTTGTACCAACCTACAACGAAGGTGGTAGGTCTTTACGTGGCAGTCACAAAGGACGTAGTCTGTTAAGTAAAAGGCATCTGAAATGTTCGCGGGCATTATTCTCCGCCGATTATCTAGTGCCCACGAAAGGTGTTTTCGTAAGACTCATTTCGGTTTCTGGCCTAATATGGATTGCACTGGCCAAATATTCTATCCACATAAATCTTAGTCCATAGGTATACCTTCCGTAGAATCACGACTGCTGTCTTCCTTCATGTGAAGATGATATTCGACTCAGTCGACCCTCTAGCTCTTTGGCGCTGCCTCTCACTGGATGGTGTGCCGGAGAAATTCATTTCACACTCCCAACTTGAGTTCGAGTTCACGAGAACAGTGAACGTTCAACCGAGAAATGGTTTTCGTCAGGAATGACCACCTTCCTTGGCTTTATTCAACTTTAGGCGAAAATAATGGCATCAGTATTTGTTCAGACAGGAAACTGTGCGACTTAGAATATTTGAACGATGTTGTGCCAGTGAGTGATGACCCAAGTAAGCTGCATATTTTTCCGGGCCGTCTGAACGATAGTGTAGTTGTGCTCGAAAAGTGAAATATTGTTGCATTCCTTTGTTATTGCAAGTAAAGAATTGCGCCGACTGCCTAATTATTTCGCGTCTAAAGTTGAATTAAAAAGCCAAGTGAAGGTGGGTCATCTCCTGTGACGAAAAACGATTGCTCCGGTCTGCACGAATCCTTTTTCTTTCTCACTGTCTTGCCGTGGATACTCGGAACCTTCAACGTATGGGAGTGTGAATATGGACATTTCGTGCCCGGTGCACACCATCCAGTGGACGGTGCCCAGCGCCAATGGAGCTATAGTGGGGGGCTTCTATCTGCCTGT
>LUCM01010909.1:0-44583 GCA_008360955.1 Fasciolopsis buskii | reverse complement strand
TTTTTTTTGTCTCTCATTCAGAGCAACCAATGAACACGAACTACAGACGATACTCGACTCATAAGCGAACGAAAATATGCAAGCGCTCGCTTCAGAATCCCAGCATTGATCGTTTCGTCTCTCGTGACGATGAAAGATATAGCCTGATTTGCATTCTAGGTAAATGGATGGCAAGTTTGTCATAATGGATTCTGCGAGATTTCTGTGAATTAGTACGAGTGTTCAAAGCCACATGTGCGACTAGGACAATCGTGATCAATTCAGACATTGATAAAAATTATCATTCTGGGTTACAAATATTGATGAAAAATGAAATGTGTCGCAGTTCGGCCTAAGGAAGATGAATTTTTCGAACTGGTTGAACATAACCCATCTAGGACCAATGGAGCCTTTCCCATTGAACATGTATGATTCTTACCAAGGACTAATCGCTTATTGCTCCACGGTCTAAAGATGTGTTACCTCACACACCTGAATATTTTGTTTTGTGTCATTTCAAATGCCTGCGGGAATGTGGCCAACTAATGACGATGCGGAACGAAATTCGGAGAGAAGATCCTTAGTTCAATTCCGCACGGAAGCCAGGTCAATGAGTTACACCGAGGCTTACTGAACAGAGGCACGATAGTGGTAGCCATATTTGAATTACAAGGTTGACCAGAAGGAACCAGAGTTGGTGGACGAAGACAACCGTCGTCATGTGACAGGACCATGTTTGGTGAAACTAAACCAATCGCTGCGCCGCCAATAATAGTCAGCCAACGCACGCATTGGTACGACCACGAAGTAATGCTACGGCTTCACGAGAAGCTGACCAATCAGAGAAGGCGGGACAAGCGACGGGAAGGGTCGAACATCTGCGTCCAATGTTTGGTTTCATCTGAGAAAAACCTATATAACAACTGGTTTTCACTAATAAACAAGACTTTATGACTGACACGGGTTTACTGGATTTATCCTTCCCTGAGTGAGTGGAATCTCAGACTTGGTGGCGCACTGCAATTATGGGATAGCATGTTACTGTAACGCACACAACGTTGGACATCGTCTAACAAAACCGAGGAACATCTCAGCATCTCCTTGCAACGTCACATGAAGTTGATCAACTGTGCCATTACACAACACCTGGTTGACATCGGATACCAAAGTGAATTTCCTCTCTTTTATTCAACCTGTCTCATGTCCCCAAAACATCTCTGCCTGTTCTGCATACCCATAGTGCCCCCACTACATAACATGCCCAATACTCGCAACGGTTCATTGTCAAGTAGTGTAGTAGGTGGTTTCCAGTCTGTTGGCTCGCGTTTTCTCAAGCCTCATCAGTTTCTGAACCTCGGTTCCTTCACTGTGCGCATTTTAATACAGGCCGGACAACAGGCGTGTTTGGCTCTGATAGTGGACTCACTTTCGATTAATGTCTGCTGCGTGAAAGAAACACGAATTCAGGATTCGAGTAAGGTAATTAAATTGACTACGCCAAACGTCTCGTCAAGATATTTTCTTCGCACTTCAGGGGACGAAGCAGCTCAAGCTGTGGGTCAACGTGGTGTAGGAATAGTCTTGAGTGAGAAGGCTGAAGCAGCCCTTTTAGATTGGATCCCAGTCAACAGTCGCTTGTGTGCCAAGAGACTGCAGGGATCAGTCGGCGTCCGAAAGGATAGTAGTGTTAAGCGCAGTTTATTTGTCATCTCAGCATACGCTCCAACAGACTGCAGCACTGACACAGAGAAATAAGAGTTTCACGATGATCTCGTCACCCTTGTTCGGAAGAGCAAACGCTCTGACATTGTAATGGTAGCAGGTGATTTTAATGCACAAGTTGAAAAACTGAGTGCATCGGAGTCTCATTTAGGTGGGCGATGAGCCTTACCTGCCTAGCGAACAAATAATGGAGAAAGACTTCTAATTCTGTGCAGACAATAACCTATTCCTATCTAGTACGAATTTCTGATACAGTTCGCGTCGCACGGCAGCATGGTGCTCTAACTCGGCAGGTAGTCTGAGTGAGGTCGACCATATTGCAGTTAGCTACCGTTGGCGCAGTTCTGTCCAGAACTGTAGGTCGTAGTGGACCACGCACGTCGAATCGGACCATGCGGTAGTTTTGATGCGATTTTTGCTGCAGCTCAATGGCCATCGACGTAGGCCGCAAGCACGATTGGCTGTCGAACGTCTGTCTGATTCAGCTGCTCGCAACAGCAACGTGGGATGAGAAAGTGTACAACGAACGTAGGTAAGGTAGGTGTCTCACGTCTTCGTGGTTGGGGTCTGAAAGACCCGTCAGCTGGCAGGCTGGAGACACTGAAGGATATGGCAGTGAACCGTTAGCAGTGGCAATCATGTTGTCATTTTCTCTCGAATCAGAATGATTGAAAGTTGCGTTTGTACAGATAAACTGTGTTCCGTGTGTTGGCTGTAGCAGCATCTTATCTTTTCCCGCCTGCGCAGGTTCACTCTGTTTACCTTGGATATTCACTCTTTCTAAAGAAACATGTAACTTTCGGGAAAAGACAGCGGTCATTGAGGCTTGCCTTGTTGTTTAACGCTGAACGATGATGATAATGACCAAAGTGCTTGAATAACAGCATTCAGCGTAATCTTTGCCACATGGAGAGTTAACATCAAGGCGACATGCAAAAGTTTCCCGTGGTTATTGAATCCATAACAGTGCTGCTGTTGAAGTCATAACTGTATAAGCAACAATAAATTTGTTTTTGTCCTGGTCAGGAAAATTATAGCAATAAACCTTGGTGAACGTTCAATTCCTACCAATAATTTCCATGTTTATTTTATCATCACATATGCACCTAATTCTTATCATCCACATATTGTGAGAAGCATTCGTTCATCCCAATCACACGAACCACCAAACTCTAGTCCATGGTAAAGCTGCCAAATTTAGTGCACTTATTCACCCATTACAAACGGCAGCTAATTTTTACCCTTGTTGCCTAATACCATATAACTAAATCCTTGAAACGACGTAACGAAAGGAACGTTTTCGCATTCAAAAGCTTTTACATGTCACTTGGTTCATATCGAACAAACGAATCAAAAGAAAAATTCAGTATACGCTTACCTTCTTCAGGATCGTAAGCACGTTGTTTAAAACATGTAAGCAGACGCTCAACAGGCAGTTCGGGATTTTTCTTCATTAACTGAGGAACCATGTGAACACACAATTTGCGAACTTCCTTGTCAATATCATTGAAACGACCTAAAAACGCATCCCATAAACTGGGGTTCGTTTCGTGCAATAAAGAATTCTGAAACGGAGATGAGAAGAACAGAATGAATTCAGTGAAAATTGTTAACGTATGAATATACTTCGGTTTTGCACCATGTATCAAGAGCGCTCTAGTGGGGAAACAGCTATTTATGTATCCCTCAGTCAAACACCTAGTAGCAATTTTGAACAACGTAAAGTGGAGCATCATTACTTAGAATATTTGTACCATACGAACGAAATTCATTTTATCATCCCAAAGGAAACTGACCACAAAAGTAGTAAAGTTTACCCCTCTTAATCACTAACTTAGATGGTGATAAATTAGGTTAGAAAGTACATTGTACTGACAGTAGATGTGCGCAAAAGTGCCGCAGGTACCACCATCTCGATGAGACCTCTGACAAACTTAGATGACGCAAAGCAAACTACAAACCAAAAGGCAACGCAATTCAAATCGCTTTTACCAATACGTTCAAACAATAGACGCAAAACCGAAGCTGTGAAAAGTAGATCAATCGATTTCCCGATTGGGAATGACCGTGTGCGGCAGTTGTTTACTGTTTTAGAAATCCTATGCTCTAAATGCAGTTATTTTCCCACAAAGGATACTTTGAGGTGAAGATGAAGACATGCAAGCTTTTCGCCCAAAGTAAGATATTTCTGATTCAAGATATAATTTTGCACTAACGAGATTTTGGCGATTGTAATGAAACATACCGGCTCGGAAAAAAGACGCGCCAGAAGCCGAAACGAGCGTTTGCGTTCCCGTTCAGACGGGGATTTCAACTTCAGTTCGATCGTTGGTAGCACCGGTGCAACCAGACTCTCTTGGATTGTATGCAGTGCGTATATAATCAGAAAAGCGTGCTCTCCCAACGGATTTGCACTATGTGGTTCCTGCACCTCGGATACAGTGTCCGAATCACTTAATTCGTCCACATCCACGTTATCTTTTGGCTTGGTTTCAGTCTGTTGACTAGTTTCTTTCTGCGGCTCCACATTACCAGCAATAAGGGAATTTTGTAACAGCTAAAAAGAATGAGTGGTTATTAGAAAAACGTCATCGTACCATTTGAATATTATATTCCAGATGAGTAGCCGTGCGGATGATCAGATCGCGAGCTAAAGTATGCTGTTCAGACTGAGTGCTACGGGCAGGCTCGATCAGTAGTTCCAATATATAGATAATGATCTCACGCGTCAGCAGGCTCTCGGCCTGAGCTATCACCTTCACTACCATATCCAACAACATTTGGCGAATAATGGTAGGTTCAGTCCATGCCCAAACATTGAGATTTCTAAGTGGCGAGTAAAACGATGGTGATCCGGTTAAAGTAGATAAGAACCACTTACTTTACGATGCTGAACGCGGTCTTGATGCAGTCAAACAATGTTACTTCGTCCTCTAATGAAGCACACCACAAAAACACATCAATCTGACAACAAATCTGTCAAGAAATCAATAACTGGGGACTGAAGTTAATATGCATTACGTATAGAATAGTGTGGAGCTTCGGATATGTGACGTCACTTTTGCTTTTCACATTTGCTAGTTGAGAGATACAAGCCAGTAAGAAAAGAAGAGTATTCTACGGCGACAATGAGATTAGCACTGTGAAAGAATGATCCACGTACCTTAGTAAGTGAACGTTCCTCCAGCATTCCAGAAAAAGGATTATTCGGACAAAATATCTTTAGCATTTTGCAAATGCAGACGCCAACACGTAACCGAATATCGATGTCACTATGCTGTGTATACTCCGGCGAAACCAAAAGGAGGAAGAGACCCTTCAGTCCCTCGTGCTTTGAAAGTTGGGTGGAACTGTCCAGATCGTACGTAGTGTCCGCCTCACATGTCTCATCTTCAATTATTTGGTCAAAACTGCTGCTTAAATCCTAAGAAGAAATTACGTTATTCCACCAACTTACATTTAGCCTTCGGCGTAACTCGTCCACCTTTAACGTGTCAGTTAACTCCTTGCAGCCGTTGGGGTATACGATCTGATAACCAACGCTCTTACCCATGAAATGTGCTGTAACGAAATTAATGACAATATGGCTGTGTTTTAATGGGCAGAGATCTATGACTTCAGGGCAACGGATGCAAAACGAAACTATCTCTGATAGCAAGTTACAACAACAGACTTGGCCAATAAGCGTCAACACGCACTTCATCAGGATTATTTGATGCCCAAAGTTTTGCGCGTTCACAAACTCGTCGGAGCACATTGATGGCTGTTACTGATACAACTAAGTTGGTGTACGCAGTAACACAGTGAGTGTAGGAAACCTATTGACGTATCCAGAGCAAGTAAGTCTGAATGGTTGCGTGCTCAATGTGATTAGGAATTAAGGATTGGGTATTTCTTCAGAGAATACTCTATCACATTGTATTCAGCTGAGTAGATTTCGTTGGTTGGGCCACGTGATACAAATAGTAAACACACATCTGTCGCACCGTGTCTTGCTTTCCGTTACTCCCACATGGAACTTACCAAATAGTGGTGACGTGGAATGAGAAACTTTAAAGCAAACCTACGCAATGTACGTGCCTCACGTCTGCGTGACTGGAGTCCGAAAGACCCGTCAGCCAGTTGTCTTGCGATGCTGAAGGGTAATGAAAAACAGAACCGTGAACAAAAACGATCGTGTTGTGCCTTTCCGTCAAATCACCGCAATTGAAAAAGTGCACTGCTACAGTTAGACTATATCCCGTTGTTTTCCAGTCCGTCCATGTTACATAAATTCGATCTACGTCAACGTTTAACAAGGTGAGGAATGCCGCGAACACTGGAGTTGCCCTATTGTTTGAAGCCGAACGATAGCGGTGGTAGGCCTGAACGGCAGAGTATCGCTACAATTAACAAACCCAGTTAAACTGGCACACGCCAACGATTGATGGAATTCACCAATCGCAGATAATTAACGGAGTAATTTTTAGCAAGCCTGTGAATGAGTAAGGGGTTCTTGAATTCGAAATCTTTCCCCTCTTATGCAGTCCTTCAGCTTGTTATTTTGCAGTCGGCAATTCGTTGTTTCTCGTCCTCTGCTTCTCTGTTGAGTAGACGAAAACGAGAGCACCTTGACGGAACCTCAAGGGTTGCTTGCATGAAACGGTTGAAAAATAGGAATGAATCTCTCCGGTACGCTCTTCAGTAAGAGACAGCACCACAGAAATACATGATCAACTGGGTTCAAACACTTTCGGATGAAGGAAGGCAGAGATTTGGGGCTTATGGAGGATGAACCTGTTGCAGAGACGGCCAGGTTTCCACAAATCGAAGGCACTAAAATTTCTATGCGCGTTTATTTCAAGTAAAAGGTTTCGGCTACTGCCAAAGCGTTAACTTTTTCCGCTTTACCACATTTCGGTATTCACCACTGATTGCAGTCACTTCCCAGTCTTTTGGCCGCCTGATTCCCCAAGGATTAGCCTATACCCTAAGATGAAACATCCGAATGGACAGCTATGTGAATATCTAACGGGGAAACCGAAGTCAAGAATGTCCAGTGCAACCTAGAGCCCACAGTGGCACGTTACTGAGTGCAGAGCTTTAGTTTCGATGTTTATCCGGACTTTGTGCACTTGGTTGCATCGATAACCGTAGAGACGGTTTCGAAGTGCCTTTTAGTTCCCACCAAACAGCTGGCTTGCATACTGAAATCAAAAACATACGAAGTCACCTGGACGCATGCATTAAAGCAATCCATACAAGCCTATAAAATCCATCAGATGGGCTGCAGTTAGTCAGCACATGCAGACGCGACGAACAAGCAACAACGCTTCCGTCAGTTCCAGTGGATCCAAGAACGACTGCACGCTCGACTCTACTGCTGAAAATTCCAATGCTATTACCTTTAATCTTCTTATCTTTTTTCCTCTTTTAACGAAACAAAAATGTATATCAATTTTCAGGAAGGGGGCCGCGGCCAGCATAGGGTTGTCAAGTAGGGAAGTTGACCGACGGTGCGAGGATTCGAACCCGCGACCCTCATGTGTAGACGCCAGGACCTTATCCACTTGGCCACCGCCGGCACCCGAGATCGGATCACCTAAAACGCGAAGCGTGAGATTTCTCTAGATTACAAATAGTAGCAATAGAATTGAGATTATGTATGCGTGTTTCGGAGATGCTGGTGTGACGTTTGGTTATTGAGTAAAAATCGAATGCACACATCAGCAATAAGTTCGGTAGTTCAACAGGACTCGGAAACATGGCCTCTGCGGACACCTGTGCAAAGACTGCCTGTGCTAGAAGACCGCTGTCTTTGTAGTAGTGGTAGAATATTATGGGAGAACTTCTTCAGTAACTCGGAGATTTGGCTCAAAGTACTGGGCCTCATGATTTACTCTAGGAAGAAGCGCTGGATATAAACAGATAAAAGTAGCCGAATCACGTTTTTCACATGCCCACAGGACGGCTGCCTCACTGTACGCTGTTGTCTGAAGTAGGTAGTGATTGGACAAATGGATCAAGGTGGTCAGTCGATAACAAGGTAAAGATATGCAAATCTTAAACAATGGACTGGCTTGCTTAGATCCAGTTAGGTTAACGGGTTTAAGACCACGAGATCCCAAGCGACGGTTAGAGGCAATAGGTGATACGGTTCAATGCCGCAATCAGAGACGTTCTCGCACTCGTAATGTTTCCTATTTGTAGTTCTCCAACTTATTACCTTGAAGTTGACTTAACTATTTATTGTTCTCCTTTTCGCTCTCGAGTACATGGTTTTGTGAAGTAGCAATGAAGACGAGAGCACTTTAGTGCACTGAACCAACGTCTAGCTTCCAATAATTTTTTATCTCCAGCTGGATCTTACAAGGTTGTTCGATTTAATTCTTTTTCAACGGTGCCATAGGGAATGGCCGACCGGATACCATGTAAGATCTGAGATAATGAAACTGAACTTACTTCGGAGAGCAGAGGAATAAAAATTTTCCAAAAGGTAATAGGCGGAAGTTGTTGTTGCTCGGATAATAACGCTTCACATCCCTTAAACTTTCACGGTTATTGTTGAGATTCCGCCATTTCTAGTGCAGTGAGCCCTATGGGATATGGAACATGTCTATTCCGTTGCACTCACGCGCTAAGGATTTAACAGTTAAGGCGATATCGCCTTGCTGGGTTACAACTCCCAAGCAATGCAAAAAGCGATCAACCGGTGGGCGGTCCACGTATCCAGGCGTGACGAACACCTTGTTGTTTCCAAGTAAAAGCTGCTGCTTCAAGGCCAGCTGCAGCTTGTGCCTGCATCACTTTTCGTGACGGATTAGAAGTAACCGGCAGGAGATTGCAACAAATTGCGGGAGGCAACATATATCTCCAGTGTGCGAGCAAAATGCACACAATGCGACAGACAGAAGTGTTCTGCGTCACAGCAGCAAAACTACATCTAAATTCGCCGAGAATGGTCGACCACTGAGTGTAATCGACCCCTTGAGGCGTGACTTCATCTGCAAAGAAACTGGAAACAGACTCGAAGATTTGATTACTGAGGCGGGCGAGATCTGCCGGTCCCGATGAACTCAGTGGAAATATCTAGACAACATTTATCTCCTTGCTCCATGACATTTGAAACGAGGGGAGTACTCCATTATCATGAGAAGTTAAGCGATTGTATCCATCTTCAGTAACGGCACAGGAAATGACTGCGGTAATCATTGTGGGTTTAGTTCAATTTCGGTAGTTTTGGCTTCGACAGTGCCGCGCATCCTGGCATTCTGTTCGCGAACATCCAATTGGATTTCGCCCGGCCTGAGGCTGCCCGAATCAGATCTTCACCCTTAGCCAGCCACCAGAAATGTACTACAAACCCACAAGTCACAATTACTACATTCAGCATAGCAGGCTTCGTTGGTTTGCAGTGGCAAATCAGATTGAAAAAGCACTTACCTTGCACTAACGTGCTCTTGTGGTGTTTGCTACCTCACAGTATCATCTATTCAAATAGAAAAAAGAACGGGGAATAATGAAGGACCGGTTACGGAGGGAAAATTTGAGGAGCTATACAGAAGGAAGGTTTCGAATGCAAGAACACCATTGTCTGCAGCGCTGACTCATATCGACTACCGTCTCCAACCAGCGTCTCGGGAGATCACGTGGACTCAGTTTGGTAGTCTAAGTGCACCTAGACGAACCGATCAACTGGTTAAAACCTACATCCATGTTATTGGCTGGCTACCCCGAACCTCGAAGAACCGTGTACGACGAGGCAGCCGTTCTTTGGGCATGCGCAAAACATGTCCCCAACCACCTCAACCTATTCTGATTTAGTGCCTGTTTTAATGACTGAATCCTAGGACCCAGTACCTTACGCCGATCTTCTCAAGTGCCTAAAAAACTCTACCAACATATTATATCAATATTAAGAAATGGACGGCATTCAAATACCAAAAGTATTCTCACATTTGCCCTCGACGACCAGGATCCCGGGCCACGTAACAGCACCGACCTAAATGTGAATACGATGCGTCGACAATCGCATTGTCAGTTGACGATAAGCCTTAAAAACGACCATGTAAATTGGTGGGCTAAAGTAGTCGAAGAGATGGCGGAATCGCCCCCTTCAGGAAACAGCCAAAGACTGTTTAAGCGTATCTTCTTCAACTTCCTCATCAACGAAGTGATGGGAGATGCTTTAGGAGATCTCGATGATGTAAGAATCGAACTGGGAAATGGAGGGAAGCTGTGTGATCTAGATTACGCAGACGACGTCGTGTGCCTGTTCGAGTCTGCGGACCATGCACGACGGGCACTACATAGACTGTCGAGATTGGTTGCCCGGTTTGGCATGTGCTTTGCACCTTCAAAGTGCAAAGTGCTGTGACAGGACTGGACAACAGCAGTACCGAACTTGGTGCTGAGCGGAGAGGAACTAACGATTGTGAAACGTTTCGCATACCTTGGTAGCTGCGTGTCGAACGATGGTAGCTTGGCAATGGGGGTAGACACGCGTATATCGAAGGGTCGAGCAGCTTGCACTGAACTGAAGCACTTGCGGTGTCGGCGTGATATTTTACTGAAGTTGAGAGGCCGTGTGTACTATGCCGCAGTGCGCTCAGTTCTGTTGTACGGTTGCGCGGCAGGGAGTAGGCGTGTAAGGGATGTTCGTCGGTCAGAGGTTTTCGACCCTGGATGACTACGTAGTATCGGGAGGATTGGATGGAGTGACCGGGTGAGTAATGTGGAGATCAGGAATCTAATACTAAGTGTTGGCTCTCAGAATACCTTATATCAGCGTATAAAACGTGGTAGACTACGCTGGTTGGGTCACGTGTTGCGTATGGCGAACACTCGTCTGCCATATGGTGCCCTATTTTGTGTTCCTCCTAAGGAATGGAAAAAGCCATGTGGATGCCAACAGATGAAGTGGCAACGTGGGATGAGAAAATGTACAGCGAACGTAGGTAAGGTAGGTGTCTCACGTCTTCGTGGTTGGGGTCTGAAAGACCCGTCAGCTAGCAGGCTGGAGACACTGAAGGATATGGCAGTGGACCGTCAGCAGTGGCAATCATGTTGTCATTTTTTCTCGAATCAGAATGATTGAAAGTTGCGTTTGTACAGATAAACTGTGTTTCGTGTGTTTGCTGTAGCAGCATCTTTTCTTTACCCGCCTGTGTAGGTCCACTCTCTGTTCCCCTTGGATATTCACTCTTTCTATAGAAACATGTAACTTTCGGGAAAAGACAGTGGTCAGTGAGGCTTGACTAGTTGTTTAACGCCGAACGATGATGATCACTGACCGTAATCTCGCCGTGTATATTCCACCCTTGATCGATAAACGCATGTGTTCCCGATGCATAGATGCTTCAAACTAGCAAATATCAATCGGGACTTTTGTTTGTTCGAAGACCGCCAGGTGAGATACAACTGCCCGAGTAAGCAAATCCATCCACCTCACCCAGTTGCTCCCAGCAAGAACAAGAATCGGCTTTGAGCCAATCCATTCCTGCAACAGCATTAAACACTTTGACGATGAAAAACACACATCAAACAAACCTACGCTGTCGTTCAGAAAAACCTGCAACCTACTGGAATCATCACTCCATAGCACAGCATCCTCCGTATATTTCCAGTCAGTCGGCTGCATATTCGAGCATGAGGATAGGGCTACCTCCCAAACCATCTCAATGGCAAACTCAAAAAGTAAACGTGAAACGTAGCAACCTGGACGTAAACTGCCGGCAGTGGCAAGTGACAAACACGTTTATCGTATCGTGCTCTGTTTTCCGTTACTACCGCGGATCGGAAGAACCCATTTGGAGGTCAAAGGATGCCGTGGCACAATACAGTGAGAAAATGTACAGCAAACTTAGATAATCTAGGTGCTTCATTTCTAAGTAATTAGTGTTCGAAAGATACCATAAGCAGTTGGCTCGAGACACAGGTCTATCAGATTGAATCACTTCTTCACAAAATCCATGTGTTCACTGTTCATTGAATGCACAAACACTTTTAGATTCACCTCATGTCCCCGACGCAGAATACAGCCACAGTTCAATGCACACTCACGGATACCGCGACTCACCTTTGATCACGCTCACCATTCAAACTTGGAACATATAACATGCACAGCCCACTGAAAATGTTAAGTTGGCTTAGCTAGAACACTGGATATCACCGGTGTTTACATATGCTGCCCACGGGAAACCTGTATTGAAGACCCCAGTGAATTAACGAAGTCACTGCCGAACAACAAGAAGGATGTTGCCTATTATGTGCTGTTCTGGAGAGACCGAAGATGAGGCTTCTGATCGGGCAGACATTGAAATAATGTTAAATGATAAAACTGAGACTGGTCTCTTGGAGTGGGTCCCAGTTGATAGTCAACTATATGCTGAACGTATCAGTCTCGCGTAAGACAAGTAGGAAATCAGCTGATTTTCCGTCTATGACCCTACAGGCTGTAGCTCAGATGCCGAAAAAGACAGGTCCTATCGGCGTCTTTATGATTTAATCCTAGCACAAGAAAGGACGCTATCCTTCCATGAAACTACTGATCATATTATATTAAAGCTCAACTCAAAAGGGGGAAATCATGGAAGCACTGTGCAACTTTTTCATCCTTGTCAAGGATTATCAGCAGTGCATATCAACATGAATAATTTCCTGAAAACAATCTACTACTAACGCATAAAAAGTAGCCAACCTCTGTAGGTCATCTCCAGAGCCCTCGTCACATTTAGGCTTACAACGGAGAAATCATCTATCAATGGGGATCGATTGCTGTGGCCGTGGCCGTGTAAATCAGTGGCTGATAGGTGCAACATTATGTACTGAAGATTAATGGATAGAACGTTTGAGTCCAAACCATTCGTCCCGGGTTCACGCCCCAGTTCGGGCGAGACGGATACGCACTACTGATTATCCACAACAAAGATGAAATACGGTCTCATGTCTATATATACATATATATACATTAATGGTATGTTAACGAACCGCGTACAGTAGCAATCGTGTTGTCACTATGTCAAGTCACAATGGTTTAAAAAAATGCTTTTCTACGGCCAGACTAAATCCCGTGTGTTGATGATCACAATTCTTTTCTTCTCCCATTCGTATAGGTCCTGTCCACGTTGCATATTGAATTCAATAGGAACTCATAGTGCCTCGCGAAAATACACCGAAACTGAACGCACCGCGCAAATTATAACCAACCCTTTAACTGCAACGAAATATTAGCCAGGTACCACAGATATTCTTATCGAACGTACGCCGTTAAAACCTTGGATATACGCGTACCTACTACTGCCATGCAAGCATTCCCAGTCAAGTAGTAGCCGAGTCTTTAGTGACATGCTTGACATATGAATGTAATGGAAGAGGTATCTCCAACAGCCAATGGGGCCCACTAAACAAATGGGCGGAACTGAAAACCAAGACCTTTACGCTCGAAGTGGGAAGGAATCACACTTAAGCTCTCAATGGGTCACGTGTGGCAACCAGCCGGGCAGTAGCGATATGGCACCCGCCGTCAAGGTGACCGGCATATCTGGGGCTAGCGCCTCTGGTCTGTCGGATATGACAAACAGCGAATCCTCTCGACCGCCACCGGTAACTGAGGCGATCGGCGGACGGTATTGTAATGCCAGTATACACTTTGAAGGTGCAAAGCACATGTAAACTGAAGCTACAGTCACTGAAACTGTCCGCGCATCCGACCAAAAACACAAGGTCGTTTGCGTAATCTAGATCATGTAGTTTTAGACTATTTGCCACTTCGCACCTAAATCATGAGGGCTACTTAAAGCGCCCTCCATTATGCCATCCACCAGTGCCAGAATGGAACTGACAATGTGCCCACGGCGATGCTCACTGCCTGCAGCGAGCATGCATGAAACTCTACTAAATTCATCGCGTATAGAACGGACGTTTGCCATTCCCACCCATCAGATTTCAAAGACTTGACATGGGGAAACAAAACTGATCTGCACTAAGCACGGATAACGGTGACTTTGACGTAGAAGTGATTCCACTGGAATGGCCGTAAAAAAGCATGAAACCCACAAGACTAGTGCGTAATGTCTGAGGAAGCGCAGTCATTTCGACATACACCTGATCATTATTGTTAAAAACGTTTTCCACGAGTGTTCATCCTCAATGCGCCTACCAGTTGGACACATGAACACAGTGGAAGGGTACGCCCCATAGCCGCTTAGGCCGAGTATACGGAGAGGTAGGACAGCGATTACCCTTAAACATGGAGTTGTACAGAACCCCATATAGTGACATCAGGTTAGGAGTGGCAACGAACAGGATGACAGCGAGTTCCCACTTACCATCAGTGACCAGTGGACGGTATTCGAACCACTAACAGTTGCTCAATCCGCTCGACCACCACCCCTTATTAGAAACTCCATCGCAATCGTCTATTACCCTGAATGGAGAAAAATTCGTGCTAGTTGGATTCCAGTCTTAGATTGTAAACATTGAACACTGAACATTTCTGTGGACAGTTATTTTGATACTGGAAATTGGGTTTGTTCCACTGTATATTCGTGATACGTTCGAGTACTTAAAAGGATCATACAAGGATGTTCAGGCGCCTTCGACGTTCCAGCCTCCCAGCCAGCCGTGTTCAAGTGGATTGGGCATGTCACTCCAAAAAGGCCGGATGATTGAATGCAAGATCCGCCCATCAAGTTAATGGTGGAGGGCAATTCGCTACCACTCAAGTTGTTACCATACCTGACTTATCGTGACCTTATGCATGGTTCAGTGCAACTCCAAGTTTCAGAGTCTTGGTTTCCGGTTTCCTTCCCTTCCCAACCACCCCCCGCGAAGTGTGCTCTGGCAGCTAGCGAGCACGCCCACTTTACTACACTCACGCGCCATCTATGTCATCAAAAGATAATCGATGGTTGGTACCTTCAGCCCACGAAACACAGAGTAGCCTCCTTCAAGCCTCCCTCAGATTGAGTCAAGCAAATTTTTCGGAACGATTACGGGCTCGCGCTTAAATTGTGCCCAGGTTTACGACCCAACAGGATCACCGAGCGCCATTGTTTACGCAATGTCAAGTACTTTTTCAAACATGCAATGGAAATTACAGCTTCATTTAGGAACTGATTGTTCATGTGCATGTCGCTTGTAAAATTGTCAGCCACCTTTTTGACAACTCGATTTTCACTATCACATAAGGAATTACACTTAAATGTTTCATCTGGGACAACAGCAGTGGCAAAGGTTAGTTGGTGATACTGGATTTACATACAATTAAGCTCCAGTGTACAAAAAAATTCCCATAGTCAAATGGAAGAAACTGCTTTATCATTCTTGGTTTCCATTTGTGTCCCAAAAGTATCACCAGTATGCGCAAGCCGGTAAATTTGACTTAGTAACATGTCATGAGTTGACGTTTTCTGGTTCCGTAGGTGTTCTGTGGTGCATGCTCCGATGTACTTCGAATGAAGTGCCGCGTAATTCAGGGTGGTTGTGAAGATCACTAGTGCTTATCTCCACAGAGCCGGCCGGTTGACATCGAGCTTGCGAGGGACTACACCGAAACGTGCAGTTCTTTTACCTTGTTTCGGCAAGTTCCAGTTCGGGCTTCTTTCGTGCTTTCCTTCTTTTCTCGGTCCGCAATCACACTTGGAACCTGAAAACGCTTTCGTCAGTCTCCGTAATCGGGAGCCTTTGCTAACACAACGGCGACAGAACTGTCAATTCTGCGGAAGCTCACTAAAGTTATCCGATTTTTCCGGCGGATTTGCGATCACGTCTTCCTTTAAATTATTAGATAGGCCAGTTCGGTATATAAACTAGAAAGCGTTGACAGCATAATACAACCTTCCGCAGTTTTCGATGTCTGGAGGCTTCTCCGTCCCAGGTATGCAGGAACGTCTGAAGAACGACCCAAGTGATTTTTGGATGGCCGAAGGAGTGAGACATTTCTTCGTCCAAAAGTGTCAATTCTATACATGTGCATTCACGCGACCCGAAACAGAACGTGTATACACGTATGATGGACCAGAGCTTCGCGGAAAACAAGAGTTGCATTCCGTAAGGGCACTTTGGACGAAAACCGATAAAGGAAACTACGCGCCAAAAAAACTGATGCCCAATAGAAGGGAGTCAGGGTGGCTTGCTTTTCGTAACGTAATCGGGCAGTAGCATAAATACTTCTAATTCAAGAACCATATTCGTTCTAATGAGCCTATAACTGTAGTGTTGTATATATAGCTGCGTAGCATCCCAAAAGCTCGGGTCTACCTGATCAGATAGAGCGTGCATCTGACCGAAACGTTCAACCTTTTCATTTTTTATTGCTCATTGCTCATTAATTGGGTTCAGGGGTATTCCCAGCGTGTGAGCCTCATCACCGACAGTTTCTCGCGAGCCCTATCGGAAGGAGTGGCGCCTCCTCATGAGCAGGTAGTCGTCCAGCGCCAACCTGAATCTGTGGTAGTCATCCTCTTCAGTCACAGTAGTCAACAATCTTTCGGAAAGGTGATAGATCAGTCACAATCGAGTAGACTTCAGCTTTTTTAGTGTAGACGCGTGCCCTGTGGTTTGGTTACAGTCGCGCAGGTGGAACTCAGCCTTAGATGATGCACCGAATGCAGATAATGTCTCCTCCGACACGGCAGTACGCCTCAGGAAACGATCCGGTCAGTTGCAACCTACCTTCATAGCTGAGCTACCGTAGTTCCACAAAGAGGCCAGTGGTGGCTCTCTGCAGCTTTTCTAGACTTGTGAACTCCTCAGTTGTACATGAAAACGCGTACGCGGGTAGTATGTAGAAGCTTGAAGGCGTTGTATGACAACCGGCTGAAGGAACGTCAGATGACAACCACCGTGCCCCATGCCGAGGCACAAATTCTCTCTGTGTGGATGTGGGTCTTAAACGAAGAACTAACTATTACCCCAGGTCGCAATCACCATCGGTTTTCCGTAGCAAAGAACTTCGAAAGGAGTAACTGTATTTGTGGCGTGCCTTTGAGAGCTCACTTGCATAGGCGTCCATTTTCCAGAGTTCACTGGTAAATTTCATTTTTCCAACCAGCGGTCGACGGCGTCCGGTCGTCGGGTTCTCTGGTTATCCTCCAGAGTTTCAGGTCATCTGCGGAGACGTTAAGATTTGTGACAAATGGTTTATGAACAACTGTCCCGAGATGGAGCCTTACGGCACACCACCGCCTACCTCCTCCCAGGTGGAATACAAGTTGGAAACCCTCACAGTGGTCGATCTTCCTCGCACAAAATCCTCAACCTAATGGCATGACTTCGCTGCAACTTGAAGGAACTTTGTCGGATGCCTTACGGAAGTCGATGTAGATGACATCCATTAGACACCCCTCTGTAATTGCTTGGAACCAACGCCCACGAGCCAAAAGATTCGATAGGCAGGAACGTTCCTCCTGAAAGCCACAGTACTAAGGACTACACATTTGGTGGTTTTGGAGCTGTTTCCGTAACTGGGTGGAAAGCAACGGTTTCATCGCTATGCAAGTGAGGTGGTCTGTGGGAAATTATGTATTCCGGTGAGAGGTGCCTCCGAGTCCTGCACCTTTTGGGGGAACCACGTCTCCGTTGAAGTCAAGGGTGGTGCGCATTCTTGCCGCCTCTAAGGCTTGCGATCTATCTCTCTTTTCTGTAGGACCCCGAGAATTCAAAAGCAGAATGTTAGCTGTCGCACTCCTGTCCACAATTCCTGGCACACCGTTTCAGGACGGCCTTCTGGACACAAGCGGCGTCTAGCTTAGCCGGAATCTCCTGATTACCTCCCGAAAATCCTGTAAGCAAAGATTATTTTCCCCCCTTTTCGCGACACTCCCGAAGTTCTGTCAGGGGTGCGTCTAGCTTTCTCCCACCGTCCAGAGACAGATTCCGGAGAAATCGGACAGGTTCACCCTTCACCCTGTGCAACCCGTTTAATATATTCTGAGCCTGCATTGCTGACTCTAATACTGTCTTCAGGCAGTGAAATATTTCCGACTCACGAACTTTGCCAAAATGGAAAGCTTACTTCAGGCGAATGGAGTTGACAACCGTCTTCGCACTCCAAGACATCTCCCGGCTTACTCCTATCGTGATTTAATCTGTTCTAGGGTAAAGTGGCAGTCGTGCCAGAAACGTTCGTCGTCGGGAAGCACTGGTCCCGCGGTAGTGGCATCTTCTCAGCGCCGACACTCCAGGCTGCGGGTATGGAGTAACTAGCGACGCTTCTTCACTTCGGGACGTCCGCTGAAACGGGAATAAATCCGGCTGTATTGGCATTCTGAAGAACTCTCTGACGTTTCCGGCGTTTATGTTTACTTGAATTTGTCACCATTTTTGCTACTACATCCGCGTACGATGTAGGGCTCGAAACGCATTTCGCCGGTAATTTCGCGATTGACAAAACACCTTCCGACGGTATTCCACCGCTGCTAGTGCCCAAAGGACCGGAAGAACGTGAAGCATAGACGATTTTTCCAGGCACATGAATCTGGAAAATTACATTCCTCAGAACAGACAATGAAACCACAACACACTGCAGTCTTTAGACCTTGGAGCCTGCCAAACGATGGCACACTACACAAACATTTTTCTGGGGTTTTTCACACAGATAAATTACGCCAAGTAGTTGGAATAATCGCCAAAAAATAAAAAATGGACCTCGGGAAACGCCCGGAGTGGCGCAGTCGCAATACCTATCGGAGACCAGTGGCATAGCCCCGGTAGCACTGATAAATGAAACCCAAATTGTACAATCAGGACACAACATAAAAAGAAAGGCAACCGGGCCCTTGAACAGAAAGTAATTAAACCACCGGACAACAAAGCAAAATTGCTCGATGTAAGGTGGAGCCCCGAGTCAGTACAGTTCAGTACGCTTTCCACATGGCAGGTTTGGCACACGCCATTCGAATGTCTGGAAATTTTCTGATGTTAAATACGCATACTGAGACATCCACCTTTTCTAAAAGACAGAAGCCAGAATACTACATCTCGCTCTGACACTGAGAGATACTTCTAGTCGCAGTCGTTGCCAATTCAAACCAAGTTTTTGAAATTGCGATCAAATTACTATCCGCACTTCACCGCTTATTACATTACCATGATTACGGCTAAAATCTGTTCAGACGGCACCATGTTTTGCATGATTCCCAAGTCTCCAAGCGATAGGTTCCATGTATTTGCGACTTCGCCGCCAAAGACTTGCGATTCAACCGACAGTCTAGATCACGGCCATGAAAGCTGTCTGTCGCAGCCGCATGTTCGACAGTCTGAGTTCTACCGAAAAGAACCCACCTTGGCCAAGGCCTGACAAGCTGTAGGTCTCCATCAGGTTCCGCTAGTTTCTTCGGTTCATGTGGCAGAAAGTCTAGTCTCAATGGTTGCTGACTGCTTGGCTCATCTTTGATCTTCTTCAAAATAGGTGATAGATGAGGCCTGCAAATAGTATTTTAACGGAGGTCTTACTTTGAGTAAGATCACCCACTTTTTATGAAAGGACAAAGCTGGATTCAATCTAGGGATTTCACCTCCCAACTACTGGGCTGTCACCCTCTTAATATTTGACGTGGCGATGATCCTCGTGCTCTTGACCATAGTGACAGCGTCCATAGATAACGGTTTCTGGTCTTTTGATACTGGGACACTTTCGGCGCTTCAGCTGCTTTTGCTGGCACCTGGGGGCATTTTCCAACATTGACCTCCTTCTAGGACAACCCTTATATCGCTGGTGAGGTCCTTCCCTTCTGTAGGCTCTAATACATCAACCTCGCCAGCGCAGGGGTCGATGGGTTATATAAGGACCCAGGCTGGATCAACAGTCAAGGGTGGGTACAAGTACTCTTACACCGACCCTTGTGAATGTCACCTTATGACACCATGCCCGGCGGGAAACCTAGCCCTGCTTGAAAGGTCCTGCTGGCAAGAAAGGCTTTTAACCAGCGATGAGCTTCCCACCTCATACCAACTGATTAAGCTACATCGGATGTTAGTAGTAGTTCACTGAATTAAACGAACTGGTAAACTCAAGATCACGTATTTATACCTCCATATCCTCATCAAAACTTTGAGTGCTTTCTTTCAAAAAGCATTAGCGATTGGTGAGACATGATCCGTTCTTTCAGAAGCTATGCTGAGTTAGGCGGGGCTTCGGGTGAAGCGCAGATTTTGGCAGATATCAGTCCGCCGCATTGCTCAGCAGCCTGGAGATGTGCACTGGCTCGATAAGTTTTATGACAAAACACGGAACAAATTCGTTTATAGTCACAGCCGCTGCACTGCTCCGAGCATTTAACATTCCATCGCGGCCTATGCCGACCTGGAATGGTTTGGCTACCTGGCCGCCGGTGATGTCTATCAGTGGTATGCTGGTGACACGGTGACCACTATTTTGCTTTTACGTAATCCCTCCAGCTGCATGTGTACATTCAAGCAGTTACCAATAGATCTGGCTTAGTCTGCGGTGAGTTATCTAACAATAATAAACCGGGATTCCCCTGTGTATCCTAAGGGCACTGCTGGCGCACTTGACTAGTCAGTTTATTTTGCTTCGGTCATCCATGATATCCCCATCTCCAACCTGTACTGGACCTATATCATCACCTGCCGGGCTCGTAGACGACACGTATATGTAATAGCCTTAGGCTTACAGGAGCGTTGTTGCCTCGGATCGGCCTTCAAGGGTGGGTTTTAAACATTGCAAACTGCATTTAGCCTTGTTTTCCCTCGCATTGCTGTGAAAGGTATAGTCGATTTCTCTTTTATTGCTCATGGAGAGGACTACCCTCCAAAGAGATGTTCTTTTTTATGGTTCGTACACCACAGAGCAAGAAATCTTCCCGTCAGACTAGCCGTACCAAGAGTCAACTACGCTGCCAGGGTTTGAGTCCTGGCCAGTTCCGTGATATTGACCTTCCACACCAATCAGCCATTTACATTTGGTTTGCCCAGGAAAAGTGAGTTTTGCTGCCAATTGTCCGCCTAAAATGCTGCAGAACAATTGAGGTCCTAAAGCACTGTTTAGGATCAAAGCTTGTAACCCATTTTCAGGTCTGAGTCTCATTACTTGTCAGAACTATTACATACGCATCCTCCTGGTGAGCATTTGGAGCCCTGCATACGCTGGACTAGGAGGAATTGGATACGTGACTGCACATGCGTTGAACTTCCGGGTACGCTATGTGAAACGTAATTCGACAGAGTAGATCATCTCTCTTTCACACCCACTTCACTTGTTGTTTTTATATGGTAGCAAATGGGAAGTCCTGTCACGCCGTGTCCGACATATGGCTTGTTTCTGTCAGTCGTATTTCTGGAATGGTGGATATATTACCACCATGCTTATCATCAGCCGCGAGGCGCTCGAGCCGTTTGTTTTCAGTTTTGCGTTCCTTAGCGTAAAGCAGTAACTGCTCCCTCGGCCACGGTTATTTATTGCCTAACACGACCCACACCAATGGCAGTGTCCGAACAGCTATTACGTTGTTGCCGCGTTGGCCGATGCAGAATGCTGCAGTGACCAACGACCACATCACTTTTTTTCTTCACCCGTAGCGGTTAAGTGTATGCCAGTCAAGCAATCTAATATTTTCCTGTTCCTGGACCTCTAGTAGGCAAATCGAATTGCTACCACCCAAGGCAGAATCTGCGTTCAGCAGTGTTTTGTGCGCAGGTGTCCAAGTTGTCACCCTTGCCGGGCTGTAATTTTTGCTGAAGCTTGCGCTCTGCTTCCTTTAGGAGACCCGGGGCATTTTATTATTAACCCCATTGACACCCTCTACTGCGAAAAGTTGCCGATTAGCCAACAACTGGCACTTTCTTCCTATCACTTGGAATATTGCGAAAAAGCCGACAAGCAGCCTCCCCTTGATTGATCCATGTGCAGGTCTCCTCGGCAGAACGAGAGTTTGCATGCACCCGATATGTGCACCATATTTATTGCTGCAGTTAAAGGAATTTCTGTCATGTTTATGACGTCCGTCAGCCATTTAAAATTTGTTCCTTGGAGAACTTCGGATTCCTGTTTAACGTAAGCAGTTTGCGTCCCATGGAATGCTTCATCAACTGGACTTGAAGCCGAAGTTCTTCACCGGCTATTTTAAGTCAGAGGAATCCCAGAGAAATTTTGTACCTGATATCATCGCCACCGTTTTGGATCTCGTCCTCCGCCTTGCCTGTTTGGCGTTGACTTCTATACCCATTCCTTTGAACGTGATGGTGTAACAGATGAAAAATAAACTGTGGATGGAAAATCTTACCCGTGTCCAGTTATCACCTCAGCTGTCGCGTTCCACTTGAAGCTACCCACGGCCTCGCGAGACCATGAAGGATTTATACTGGGTGTCAGTCTTAATTTCTTGTCATGGCTGGCTTAGGTCAGAGGCTGTAAATCCTCGTTCCATGGCCCCTTTTCGGAGGTGGCTGGAACAGATCCCCCAGAAAATGTGGCCTCCAAGCCAGAAGTTCCAAATATGCAAGCCATTACCGCTGTCCGACCTTGCGTAACTTTCATTGCTGCTAAGAAACTGATCTCATATCTGCAAGCATCTTCGGGATGGATTAAGGTTGTCAGCGGATACACCCAAATAAAGTGGATAAACATTTATAATAATAACGTGTATTACTCGATGTGCGAGTGGCATGCGCAGGGCAAGATCATATTTTACAAGGATGATGCACAGGAAAGGCAAATAATATAAATCGAAAATAAAAAGTGTCACAGCAACCTTCAGTGATTTGAGAAGTTTGTTAATTAGTGTATATTTCTCGATATGCGAGAGTCACGCGCAGGGCAAGTTCAAAATTGCTCAAGGAAGGCACAGTGCAGACACGGAAAACAAAAATGAGACATACAACGAAATGCGTTTTCGCTCACAAGATCATAATAAGCAACGTGATTTGCTGGGCATGAGGTTTCGAGTTATGAATCAAAGCTGAATAATGAGTTGCCAAGATTTTAGTAGCTCATTACCAGTCCTGCACGTCGAGTAATGCTATGTTTGAACGCACCAAAGGTGCGTATCACGGGCGCAAAATATGACTGGGATGCAATGGCGGTCGCCACCAGTTGGCCGGAATCCTTAAATGTCACGGGGTTTTTATGGTGAGGATGAAGATCAATATGGATATGATAACGAGAGGGAGATGTGTCAAACCCAGATTGGATATCACATGAGGCAATATAAAACGCGAAATATCTGGAAGCAGAGTCCACTGAGCATAGAAAGCGGCGACACGGGATGGGAATTGCGTAACCGTATAACTAATCGATGAGGTTTGTTTTGAGCAGTATTGAGTTCATGATTTTTAGCTTGGACCAGAGATCAAGGTGGAGTTGGAAAAGAAGAAGGAGCACCCGAATCAAACGAGAACAAGTCTGGACCCGTGTTGGGAACCGATACCAAGGGCGTCGGCCAATTGCCAAATTCCGCATACCAGAATAGAGGTTGATGCAAATTGACGGTCCTCGGCTGTTTTCGTTTTTCAAGATGCATTGTGAAATTCAGTTCATATCAGATGCCAATAAAAGTGCTGTCCATTCGTGAGTCCATTTTGTATGAACTTGTTAGAAGAATTTTAGGAAAGAGTAAGGGGGAGTTAGAAAAAATTGGTGCACGTGAACATAGGGATTAGAGGGCTGATTACCACAACAGTGCTAGTGGGTGTGGCTGAACGAGTGCTGGCCTCCCAACCTGAAAAACACCGTTTGAGGGTGAACGCAGGATGTGCAATTCGCCAAACTAGCTGCATCCGCAGACCACTGCAGCCGAGATGCCCGCCCGATGTCCGCTGGACAAAGCGGTGGATATGACCGCGCCCCGCACTACTGTGTTATCACCGGTGTACTGGCAGGGTGGAGGATGGAATTGAAATATAGTGTGTAGGTTAAGGGCAAAATCGTTTTTTCAGGACAGGATAATCGCAGGCGAGCCGAAACCGCGGTAGCCAGAGCATGGGTATATGTTTCCATCCAAACAGAACGATACGGCCTGGAAGAGAGAGAAGAAATGGATGGACGGCAGTCTGGCCTAGCTGCCAGCTTTGGATTAAGAAGCGATCAATCTTTGGAGAGCCCAGCGAAGAACATTAATAGAACACATATTGCAGACCAAAATATAGGGATGGTGGCTGGTAGTGGTCTTCGCCAGCGGGTTTTTACAAGGAAATGGTCACTAAGGGAAGAAAAAGATACCACGTAGGACTGTTCGTGGAGGTGGCATGTGGTTTGAATTTTCTAAAATGGACAGATGTCGATGAGGAGTGAGAAAGACAGAATCCATGATGTTGACCTTATTTCGTCTGGAGGGTACAGTTTGGGTTCTTCAGAAACAAGGTGATTTCTACGGGCCAGAGTAATTTGCTTGGAGAAAGGAGTTGATGAAAAGTAAGAGTGAGAACGATATTTAATGCATTTTAGAAGATGGTGGCCGGGTATGGTTGTCACACTGTCTTAGCGTCGGTGTTAGAATTAGTTGGGTGGGTGGATGGGTGAAAATTTTGGGTAAGCAACCCTATACGCAGTTAGAACGAAAAGGTTTATGGATATGAAGTCAGAATACTGAGCAATAGAAACCGCTTTTTCAGGCAAAGAAACGGAGAGATCCGTCCGATGCCGAACTGCACGTAAATAAATAGCATGTGCTGGTGCCGGGGCTGTGTTTGAAGTGGAAGGGACTAGGTTGATTCCTATATAACGCGAGTAGGGAGATTTGTTTTCCTTTCCGCAATGAACGAAAAGGTGACATCAATAATTTTTCAGAAGCCCAATCCAGTTTCATACCCTCGATCCTCAAGTGAGCATCGGTGGTATAGATTAATGAGAAAGGGTACAGTAACTATTCTGTGTAATTTGTTTTTAAATGCAATAGATGATGGTGATAAAATGAGCAGCTGTTAGGGGATTTTATTCCAAAATGACGAATATCTAACAATAAAGAAGTTGGCTCTAACGGAGGTATTTGGAGCTGGGACGGTTATAGTGGAATCTGCATTTCGGAGAGAGTAAGGGAGTTGTTTTCTAAAACAAGGTGCAGAGACACAACTGGCTACTGTGATAATATTTTTAAAGAGTACCAGGTTTACTCTTATGAATCGGTGTAACAAGGGGTCTAATTTCAGCGACTCACAGCGTTCCATGTAATTTAGGCTAGTAGAGCAGCCGATCAATTGTTTGGTGAATGCACGCTGGACGTTTTCCATCGCCACTCTGTCGCATTGCCTCATGTTAGGACAGATTAAAGCGCAGCACTCCAGAATGGGTCTGACGTGGGTCCTAAAATGAGGTAGTTCGCTCTCGTTGAAATTCAAAGTTCTGTGCAACAGCCCCACTAATTTATTTGATTTCGCCACGTTTTGAGAGCATACTTCGAGAAGTTTAGTGTGCAGGACTAATTTGGGCCCAGGCCGCGGAATTGGCAGTTAACTTGAATGGTTTATTTTCCAAGCATGAGTGCTCTTAGGGGTATAAAGCATACGTCCCCCATGATGCTAATTTTTTCATCGTCGAATTTCATCATCCAGCTTTTTGCCCGGGAGTTGAGTGACGCTAAGTCTTGCGATATGTAACCTATGGTGGATTCCAAGGCTTCAGAGCGAAAGGTGTACAAAATTTTGATATCGTCTGCAAAGAGAAACGGAGAACTATTTCGAATAACATCGAAGATGCCATTAGAGTACAGCAGGAAATGCAAGAGGCCCAGAATGCCGCCTTTAATCACACCGCTGGACACTATTCTAAATTCAGATAGTATGCCATTTACTTGCACTATCGGCTTTATGAATGACAGATAAGATGAAAACCACAACTAGGTTGGATCAACAATACGGTAGGGTGCCATTTTACTTTGCAGCCTACGGTGGAAAACCCGAAGGAAAGCTTTTGTCATGTCTAAAATATTATTATAACTGATCTCATAGTGCTCAGGGCCCCAGTGATAGCGTACAGTCAGCCACTCATGCAAGTAGCGCAGGGTTTCTTAGGAGGGAAGCCATACGGTCCACGGCTAAAAGTTTGTTTCAGAAGGTAGGTTATAAGACTATTCGTAATCACACGTTCTATGAGCCTGGAAACTATAGGGTCGTGGTTCACTAAGCGGTAGTTTGCAGGGTCACAACGTGCGCCCTTTTTGTGAGCAGGTATAATCACAGAGGTGTCCCACTGTGACGGGAAGGTGCAGCATTGAATGGACAGGTTGAAGATATTTGCCAACTAATTTGTGGTATCGCTCCCACCTAACACAAAGGCAGCCTGAAATAATGAATCAGGTCTAGAGTGGAAGCCAGTTTTGGTTTTTACCAACAGCTGGACCATGTCCTTCGGAAGAAATACAACTGTTGGGTACGACCCTGTAGACAATGAAGGTTGGCTTGGGGTAGAGGGATTGTTGTACTTCACGAAAGCAGACGCAAAGAAATCACCAAACGATTCTGCCATCACCTGTGGGTTGTTTACATGAATGTCGTTTTGAATGATATACGGGACTTGGGTATGTGCGGTCCCAGAATTAGTTCCACGTTTAAGCAGTTTTGTCAATATTGCGTTTGGGTTCGGCTGGTTTGGAGCTTCCAGGTCCTGTACTTTGCTTCTGTGGTTCAGTACAGTTTCTAGAGTTTTAGCTAATTGATTTATTCACAGAAATAACGAAAAATCTCAGGTTTTAGAAACGGCCCGCTGGAGCTTAGCGAGCGTGTAGTTTATTCGGTCACGATAGTTTCTTTTGGGCGGCATGCTTAGCGTCGGATGGTTCAGTGGCATCAAGGCACTTGTGTAGGTTTGAGTAGAACTGATCAGCTACCGGTTGTAATTCCGTTGATAGAAAAAATGGGTCCTAATTGGACGTACGAAATAGAGTAAGTAGACGATTCCAGTCAGATCCGAAATGCTGCCTTTAGTTAGGTGAGGGGTAGCTATTCAGGAAAGGCAATGTAAATGAAGAGTTAACAGGCAGATGACCACACTCAGGCAGACGAGTTTCAGTGGACGCTTGAAAGTCTGTTAAGCCTAACGTAAATATCAAGTCGAGAACATTGTGTTTTCTTGTTGGATTAGTTACTTGTTGGGTCCAGCCGCCAGGATGAGTGCTTTCAAGGAAAAGTGGTAAGTAATTTGAGGCGAAAGGCGTGGGCCAGTATATACCAGGTGCATTGAAATCTCCAACTAGAAGCCTGGGACCTTGTGCGTCAGAGGCAGCATTCAGTCGTTGCGTTAACATCAAAAAAGTCGATTTGGAAAGAACTAGGTCGGAAGATGCATCCAACAAGAAAGCCTTCATTTCCCATCCCAGCTCTAACCCAAACGCGTGGTATCCAGATATAAAGTAGGTGGTATAGATTCTCTGACGTAGACAAGGTAACCACCTCCACGCTGGGCTTCACTGCTTTTCCTGAAAGATTTATAGCCGGTAATTATTTTTGGCGTTGTCAGGAGTGTGGTTATTGAGTAACGTCTCGGTGATAAGTATTGAATCAAAATTAAACGATTGTGAGAAAGCAGATACATTCAATTTTTTAACATGAAGCGTGCATTTACTAATAGTATCTAAAATTTTCCTGACCAGCCCTTTGCACTGGCTGATGGCATGGTGAATGAAGCTCGGCTTCTTGGTTGTTGGCATTCCTTTGGAGAATCAGCATTCTTTATTTCAACCAATTTCGCCTAATTTGGGGCGCCAGTAATTTGCAAGATTTTTGCATCATTTGAGTGCGGAATCGTCGACCCAGGGCAGCATGACCGAAAGTGGGCGGTAGATGATCTGTCGGGCGATTTCGACATGACATCTGGCGGGTGTTCCACCCGTGGGCCGGAATAATGTAATTTGCTTGCAATACATTCGTTCACTTGGGACAACTCCGACGTGTTCATGTCTGCCATCTCAAATTCTGTTACATAGAGAGAGTAGGGCGGGCAATATGCAGGGAGGTAGGGCAGGAGAGGGGTGGTTTGGAGGGGGGATGGTTTAGCAAAAACGACAGGGAGTTGTGAAATGGGATACTTGTTAGGGTATAAGGAAGGTACCGGTAACCAGAGGGGGCCAGTAAACTTGGTCTCTAGTTTACACGGTCTTCGGGTTAGAAATACACTTATCCATGGAGTTCGCTGTGGGGCTAGGTGCAGTGGGATGGAGTGGTACCTGACGGTATCCCCAGAAAGTGGTGGTCAGAATGCGTTTGGCCAAATATTTGTCCATGTAGAGGAATCTATGTAGCTGGTTCGGGGCTTGGAATATTTAAATCAGAGAACTTGAACGATCTAGTCCGCCTTCGATATCTTGGTGGGCCTGAAATTCCCGGGATTGCTGATTTATTTACTAAACAGGTGCTGGAATTTGGGCCAGCTTTCCTCAGTTGTCTAGTACGGGGTGCGTGTGATGGACTCTTGGGCGTACATAGCACCTGTAGCGACAACTTTAGGGTGTATCGGGTTAGTTCAGGTCTAGGGGTGAGAGAAAGGATAAGACCAGCTTTAGGGCTGGAGGGTAGAGTGGGCAGGCTGGACGCCCTTACCATACCAACCGTAGCATTTGCAGAATTCTGCTGGGATTATGAAGAAGGGGTTGTAGAGGACTGCAGTGGGGAAATGCGCCCTGACTTGGATGGTTCAAGGTGCAATTTTTTAGATGGAGGCTGAAAGGGAGTTGTGGAGCGTGGGTTGTTTAAGTTAACTTCAAAATGTAAGAGGGAATTTTGAGGTTTGTGGTTATAAGAATGGGTTCGGTGGTGCAGAAAGATGGCAAAGGGACTTTCACGCTAGGGGAGGCGGTGGTGCTTCCCTTTCGGAGAACAAGTACCTCACTTTGGGCGGTTTTTATCCACCGCAATCCTTATAGTTTTGTACAGGGTGCTTACAGAAATGGTACTTTTTCCGGAATAATTCACGAGCGAATGTTTCGTCTCGGAATTGCATCCGAAGCGGGCAGGCTTTATGTTGGATCGTTTTTCCTAGTCTCACACAATGACTAGAATAGTAATCCAAGTTACACTCCTTCATTATGATTTCTTTGACTTTCTCCAGTGGTTGGCGGTCTGCAATATTAAAAATTACAATATTGTTTTTGTTCCGGACCCGTTTAAATGATTCAGAAGACACTGAATCAATGAATCGACCAGCCCCAGAAAAGTCGTGTTAGAAGGGAGTTGACGATGGCTCGATGAGACAGCAGGATGGAACCAGCTTGGTGGTCGCTGCCTTCGCTGAGGTCAGCTGGGTAACAGCGCTGATTAGCCGTTTCTTTAAATCTTCCAATACCTTACTTATATCATAAAATGCATCAACCAGCCTTATCGAGCAGTTTCCTATTTGCGGCTTAGGTACAGGTTGTGACCCATCTGTTTTTTTTGGTTGTGATTTTTAAACCGTTTGCCTGCGGCATAGTGTTAAAAACTAAGGTGAGTGAGAAAAATGGGCTATGAAAAAAGACAAAAGTGGCAAAAGAATTTGTGGAATTTTTCTAAACAAAATGCAAAGACATCTATCAAGAGATAAGTAGGCAAACTGGGTAAATCTAGAACTAATTCAGCAAATTTGCCCCGGTGGTCCAGGAATTACGATTGGGTCGAATGTCAAGTTGAATAGGTTGAATCAGTGATGTAAATTAAGCGTATGCACAGCATAATGACAGGACATCCATGGGTAGAAAAGGAGCAAATAGGGAAAAGATTTTGGCGGGCTTTTGCTATTTGCCGTGAATACGAAAATAGCGATGAGTCATGGTCGTCGTACATCGGCATTCTAATAGTACAGTTTTGCGTATGTGTGAAATTTCTACTTGGAAGCTAGTGGCTTTGAGGGTTATGTAGATTGACAGCAGGGGCAGCATGAGAGCAGGATGATCAGTGGATCGGCAGCAGGCGCTGATTTTAATGGATTTAAATTTTTTTTCAACAAAAATGGATGTTGTGGTGGACCGCAGAAGGGACATTTGAAAACGGGACAAGCCAGAGTATGCATGATGAATAACCATTCAGTCGAACTTTTGAGGTTCCAGTGAGACCAAACCAGACAGACGGCGTTCATTGAGTTATGATATTCCATGGGTGTCTGACGTATAATAGCAATAAAAAATAGCAGTGAACTAGAAAATTTGTTTTACTGAAGTGCACGGTAATCAGTGTTCTACCACCTAATCATGAATTTTTTGGAGAGGAGAGCATTATTCCATAGGAAATGCTGCATATGACTTGCATATAAGAGAAGCTTTTGTTTTGGCTTGGGAACGGAAAATAGTCAGGGGAGAAAAACTTCGGTGCAAGTCAGTGCAAATCCTGAATCAGAGTGAGCCGCATAACACGCTCACTATTTTTTCAGCAAAGTGTCAAAACACTTGCCAGCTGAATTCCTTGCAGATGTTTAATTGAATGGACCAACAGTCCTGATGCTCCTAAGCCCAGGCATGCAGCGCTTTAAATTTCGGATATTCGAAGGCTTTGAAAATGTTTTCTAGATTAATGGATTGGTTGCCCGTGCCACGAATGCAAACCTTAAACTAGCGAGCTTTGATTGACCTCACAGATGAGCCTTTTATGAATTAAAGGCGGTTGCGACCTCCAGAGCCCAGGAAATTCATGGCGGCATAGGCATGCGGTGATATGCGGCACATACACAAGGCCTAACCCTTCGAAAGAGCCGAAAACCTGACCTCTGAGGGAAACGCCGCCAGGAAAGCTACCCACCCCAGATAATCCCTCTGCAACTGCTGACAAATGGGGATGCCCAACCGCAGATGGTTACGGCTTCTTTAATAAAATGCCTGAACTCAGAGGGTATTCGGAAAATAGGTATTGAGAGCAGTATCATTGGCGGTAGCCTCGTTTGTTCCGGCGTAGCTGGAGGGTGATCATCACAAACGACTTTCATTCCATTTAGGATGATTTTAAGTTGGGCTGACCCAAAGTATGGACCTATGCTCAAGTTTTCCCTATCTTTTTGGTTGTTGAAGCGCATGAAGCTCTTCTTTGGGACTCATTTCGGAAAAATATTTTTATCAGCTGGAAAAATTCTCTGTTTGATACCATTTTCAGGGTCGCAGCAGGCCATGAAACACCGAACCGGCTCACACAGGATCCTTCGATCCTGCGAGTTCAAAATTTGCAGATATTTTTCCGGGCTACAACAGACTTGTTCTTTCCTCGATTACGCGCAGAAAGGGACCAACTGGAAACAGTTTCTGTACAATCTCCCACCCGCAATGAAGTGGCCTATGGTTCTGTCTCTGGCCATCTGTCACTTCCAATTCACTTCAGTGTTGTTTATTATGAAATTTTATATAGTCATCGTCGTGGAACTCATTACGCTATCAGTGGAAGTCAGAGAATTGCAACTTACGATGGACTGCTTAAAACACTGGTCCAACGAATGGATTTTGCCTAAGCATGTGACATAAAAACGCCCCGGTTCAGCCAACTTAATCAGGCACTGCAGAATTTAAGGGTTATGATTTCACGTAGGTATTTCCGTTTAGCACCAAATTAAGGTGTACGACAGTTTGCATATAGTCTACGACAAGTGATTTGGCCTTTATCCCTGAGAACAGTGAAGTATTCGAGGACGCCGTATCACCAGGTTTGGTGTTAGCGATGACAATTGACTGAACCTACCGTGACGTGGGTATGTCAGGATATGTCAAGTCCGGTTCACTTAGGTTGGAAAAAGAGAGAAGTAACCCGGACTGTTAAGCTAGGGTCGAGTGTCTTTCGACTGGTTTGCACAGATAGTGGCGTCTACCCCTGGGCGTCATCTTCTTCGACTTATTCTTGGCATCCCAGCAACCCCGGTGAATAAATTTGACAGTTCAACTTTTATTTATTTGTCTCTCTTTATTCGGTGATGAAGAAAAGTACAAAATGAAATGGAAATGGAAAGCAAACCAGAGCTAAAGGGTGAATCAGAAAAATGGAAATCAAGCTGAGGCGATAACGCTGCAAGGTGAAAGTTGGTTTCCAGATTGTCTCTTAGCGAATGACCCGGTATTCGGCGTCGGTTTTGCTAAAACATGCGTGCTTCACTTGATGCAGTTTCATGTCCTCATCGCGTGGAAGGGATGGTCCGATGGGGCACCCAAAGCATATCTCAGCGGTGTGCCTGAAGTGATTGAATGAGTAAATCACGCGTCGCCTAACGTTATCCGATTACTCTAAAACTTCATAATAAGCTTTGGATGCTTGTAGTCATAGCATGGCAAACCACCTCAGAAGAAAAAGAGAATAGCTCATGATTTACCTTCCTGTGGCACAGAAAAATCGTGTAACATTAACTAACAACATTGCAGATGGTATCAACCTGCCAAATGTAAAGTCTACGATCCAATAATGTGTGCGGATGATCATACGAAGTCAGTGGACCTACCTGGGATTTAGCGACAACCACAATAGTGTACCTATGGCGAAATGCTCGGGTGCGTTTACTTTGATGAAGCAGCGATGCAGCAGTGTAGAGACCGACAAAAGCCCATTGCCGGAAGTTCTTTGTTATCACCTAGAAATGACTTGGGACACTTGACGGTGAAGATATTCTGAGAGGTTAGGTCAGTTATAAGCCAGAAAAAAAGGTCCATTGAAGGAGGAGTTTTGATGTTCCTGCTTATGTAGCGCACGTGGTACACTTTTGCAGTCACTCTAATTGTCACGGACATGCAGGTCATCCAGTATCAAGTCCGTCCGAGTCGGAGCCTCTGTGAATTATTTGTAGCCATGTGGTCCACCAGTTAGATATATTAGGGAATTGTTTGCTGATGACGATGTTACTGAATTTCGTGAACAGGTTGCCATGATCTTCTCTAGTGAGAATGTTTAGTCTTCTCGAAATGAACTTAGTTAACGAAAATTTTCCCGAGATATATAACTGGTGATTATATTTTGATATGGCCCAATGTTCTTGGTAGGATGCGGCCCGATGAAAGGGCAGAAACTTCATAAACAGTTCACATAGGATTTACTGATATCAAAACTGAATTAAGTGGGGGCTCGGACTGTGCGAGTCAACCTGTTACACTGAAACTTGCCATTCTCTGGCACAACTGTTCCTCAAGCAGCCACAGATTTGCTGCCCGGAAAGGCAGCCACAAGCCCGGATCAGAAGAATTCAGGATCGGAGTGTCCTAGAAGTGCACCTTTAATTTTTCAGTTTTCTAAGTTTACAAGGAATGTGAAAAAGGAACTGCAAGGCCCAAGGTTCACAGGTGCTGTTGGCATGAAGCCCCTGGGATAAATATGCTCCGAAAATAAGCGAAGGCATAAAGGTCGTCAACTCGATGAAATCCCAAGCCAAATCAAGGCAAACGGCAAAATCTAAACAAAAACCTAAGCTATGTCAGCAGCACACGAGTGCATCGCGTGTTGGGATTCAAGCCTTCGGAATTCCTCGCCAGGCACGAATTTCGACTCTCTGAAGCGTCCCCAGTTGAGACCAGATGGAAAATAGTTTTCCAGCAAACTGGAAACCGTGGTTTTGAATAGTTCCACAGGCAATGTTTTAAAGTCTGCCTGCGTCCCCTTTGCGATCTCGGACTCCAGTCTAACAATGATGTGGACCCTATTGAGAAGCATTCAAGCGGGGGCACCAGGATGGTGATTGCCAAGGTAAGAACCAGGGGTTTTTCAAGCCCCAAGTACCTTGGATTATACTCACTGGAAGTTTGACGAACAGCGGGCCAAGTGGCAGAAACGTGTGAGATATTGAAGGGCCAGACTAAGTATACACAGCATCTTCATTCTAATTGGCCCTCAATTTAGCTAGCCTACCTTCTCTGCACTTTCATGTGGATCCCTTCGCACAGGGTAAGATCAGATCTACGGCCATCGCCGAAGCACACTGGGCTTGCAGCTCACGGACGCGCTGTTACTTCTGCATCAAACTTTGGCGCAACTGCTGCTTGTTATCCATGGGTAGGCGAACACACGTTCTTTGATTCCTCTCCCGATGGTGCACCCAACTAGAATTTACGGAATCAAATGTGTTCACAGCGAACCTCACCTTCATCTCATTACCTCATATAATTACATCCGTTGTGTCAATTACCAACTATCCTGATCATGGAATAAAATTCAGTGTTCATGTTTTCACTCCGTGGGTGTCCTTTTAATATAATCCTCATCGGACAACACAAGCCCAATTCTAAGTTGTCTTTTGTGAATTTAACTTACTTTGTTCTTCTTACACTTTTAAATGGGTCTTATCGATTTGGTTTTGATTCCTTCAAAGGTAAGCCGCCCTAAATTATGAGACCCTCTTTCGTCAATTTCAAAAGCTGCCTACAAGCTGTTAGCCTATTGCGGCCTAAGGCAAGTGCGTGAACAATGGACAGCCTAATTGAACTCATTTTATGCTTAGAATTCATCACCAATCGTGATTTTTCGTTCCAATATTACCTCAGTTTCATGTTGGTGATGACATTCTTGGTCATTTTTCTGCCGCTGATGCTACTGTGCATCATGTTCACGCACAGTGCTCGTATCTTAACAATGTCCAATAAATCAGACAATAATGTTATCAGTGTTGATTATTATTATTAGGAGAAACTTCCTCACTCAAAGAGCAGTGCTCCTGTGGAAGAATGTCACAAGCGGTGATTACTGTTCAAGCCCAAATACTGGCTAAGAGTGGAGAGGCTCCTTGGGATAAATGTGCCTCCCGTGAACACGGATATTTGAGAGAATATTCCGTCACCCAACTCGAAACATTAGGAGACCAAAGGTGCCGTCCACCCTCCAACGACAATCTGCCGCGAAAGACCATGGTAAAGTGCAGCCTTGGGCAGACACTCATGCCGCTTCGTAAAGGGCGCGGTTCCCTTCGAGTGCAAGTTCTACGACATCTACCATGGATTAAAGGCTAATTTGAAAGATTGTTGAGGTGCGATAAAATCGACGGGGGCTGCTTTGCTTGCCCGAACGATTCGCAGCGTGCAACAACTTGCCGGATAAAACCATGCAGCTATGTGAAGGGTTGCCTGGGCAGACACCATATTGCCACACCAGGCTGATGCACTGCCTGACCAAGGATCAGTCTGGCATGGTCGATCTCCCAGGACGTGGTTGCTGTGGGAGTCATCACTCCACATGCTTTGTAAAAGTTCTGTCATTTGCTGAACAGTGATTCGAATACAACGTTAATGTGTAGGCAATTTGCCCAAGTCATCCACTTTCAAGAATCGGTGAGCACGGTGGGCAGGACGCAGGCTGAAGCTCCCGGTCGAATGATTTTGCAGCCCACTTTGCCAGACGACGACGAACAGATCGAGACAATGGTTGCATATATTGATGGATATGCAGATGCGAGCAATGAAATCAATCAAGGCAATTTTGTCCTGTTGGCCACCCTTGTAAAAGATGAAGCATTCAGTTAACAAAATGAAAGAAAAGAACCTGCTACGCGGTTTGGACGAGCCAGAGGCACCCCAGATTATGGAGCATTGTCGGTGATCGCCAGGCGGCGTGCGCAGTTTTCACGGTACTAGGGCTGGTATTACATCGTCTTTCAGGCAAAAATAGCCTGGCCAACTACTTGACTGCTTGGCCGGAATTTATAGAGCAATCAAGAGCTTGACGATATAAGGGATGGTCGGCCTAACGCATCAAGAGAGCCATATAGCATTAGAGACAGTGGAAAGAGTGCAAGTAATCGTCCGCTACGTTTTGAAATGACACTCATATGTCGTCCATATACCAGAAGGACCTTGAGTACGTGCTCTAAAATTTATCGCAAATGAGACAAACATGATTATGTCGCTGTCCATCTCGGTCATGTACCCACCATCCAGTGTAATGGATCATTTCAGAAAACTTACCGTTCATCAGATATCTGCTCATATTAGATCAAAACCACTAACATTCAGCAATTAACAAAATGCATCGACATGCAGTATTCGTCAATCAGTTTCGCGATACCAGTTTTTTCAGATGCTCCACTCCTTTTTGTCGTAGGTTCTGAAGTAACTGCCCGTGTGCTGCACAGGCGGTGACCTTTGTATTTCATCGTACAGCCGTGATGGATGTGCACTTGAGGTTTGTATTGTTGTGCAGGTTGATCTAATAATTTATTGGTGCAAGAGCTTGAGGTTAGGTCTTGTTCTGGTCTGAGACTTACTTCAGTTTGACCACCCTTTGCTCAAGTACTCGGTGTTGCAACATTACATTCAACCAAAGATTGTTTAAGATATTCATCTATTAGAATTTCGGGAGTGAGGATTGGCTTGCAGGACGAATTTGTTTTGCGGCCTGCAAGTGCAAGCTCTTTAGGCCATGGAGGATATTTGCCTGCCCGACATGGTCACATAGAAACTTTGGTCGCGTTCGCTTCTTCGAAACTGTGACCAGTTTCCAAAAAAACCGCCCTTAACCGTGCTCCAAACCTCCTCGGAGAGGTTAGGCACTTCGGATAAATGGACCACTATCAGAAAACCAAACGTTCTGTCGATTAGAAACTAAACATCAGATTACTGCTAGTGACACACCGTATTTTATCATTTTGAAGTTGATGTCGTGCCCTGAAAAAAGCCCGAGTGATTTCATGGACATCAGTTTTACGAGTTCCGAAGCACTTTGCATGCAAATGAAAAATAAAGAGTCATGTATGCCCAAAATGGCATCTACTGAAGTGTTGCAGCCGGCAATATTCATCGACCGGTACATGCAGGTCAAAGGTAACAAATGCACCAGCACGTAGATTGAAAATGCTGCAGCCGCGTTGCTCTGAATCACACGAAACAGGCTGATCGCAAATATGGAGCAGCAGAAACATTCTGAGTAGATAAGGACTGTAATTTTCTGCCAGAATTAAGCACTAGGCAGATCGGTTTTCCGTGTCCTCAGCGCGGAAACCCGCAAGATGTTATCGGTGCATGTAGATGAATATGTGGGAAGTTTGCACGCATGTCATCTGGTGTAGTCTATTGCAGCTTCGCAGTGACCAGCTTAGGCAAATAAGCAGTGGTAAATGTGGTGACGAGCAGCCAGGCATTCCAAAACTTCCGCAAACTCAACTGGGCAGAGTGGATTCCAACAGCAGGATTATGTCCAACCTTAAATACAAACCTGTGAGCTGCAGATATAACTTAAAGGTGTATTCCTTACTTTTGCCGTTCCTATTGTCCACTTTTCCCCGGAGTGGGCTGAGACCATCAATGTACCCACCTGTATCCGTTTCCATTTGGATAAGCAAATACATCACATTGATTATTTTGTTCAAATGCCGCAAATTTCCTTGTTCTGCGAGGCACCAATTTCTGTTGTTCAACCGAATATTGCAATTCCGTTGTTCATTCACGGGGGCAGGAGATCGGGATATGAATGAGCGTGTACGCAAGAAGGCTATGAAAACGTTCGCGGTCTCTCTCCTAATTCATGTTTTCCTGTCTAAATTAATCTAAGTTTGTACGCATTGAAAATGTGCGGAATGCTATGATAGTCGGTTCAGCACAACGCTGTCATTTAGGCTTTTCTTTCGCGGTCGTATTTGGGCACTTTCATTGAGAACTCAAAAGTTTGCTCTAGATCCGTTCTGGAACACACGAGCCGGAAGACCTCTTTCCGCATCCTACAGTCACTCTTTGAAATTCCTCATCACAAGATGTTGAGTCGGATTAAATTGACCTCCATTTCAGAGGTCAGTAGGTTCATGGGTCTTTGGTCCCTAAGCTTAAACCGGATCCTCCTAAACATGAGGCAAATCAAAGCAAACAGAATGTATTTATAAGCGAGATGCTTTTTCTTTTAGCCACATACGCATCCTCTGTATTCGCATAACTGTGGCCTTTTGCATAAAGTGATGCAGCTTCTTAGTAATCGCATCTCACATTCATGTAAAACTATTAGCTTAAACCTTCTGGTAGTAGAATCCAGACTGCTGGTACTGAACGTGTGAGAGATATGAAAAAACGGCGCCGAACCCATGATGCAATAAGCTTTGCTTTGTATCCTTATAATACACGAATATATGAGGAAAATCTATCATTTCTACAAACATCACTGCGTTGCAATCTTGCCCGTCGAACGCTGAACACCAAAGCAGCTTGGTACCTCGTTGGTAGGACTTTGACCGTCCTTTCGTCAGCCTTTGAAAACAATTGGGAACAGAAAAGTGACTGTAAACTAAAACCGACTGAAAGTAACATTTTGTTTCTTCTCGCTTACCCTAAGCATTTACCACACGGACTCAAAGTGTGTCACAGAAAATTCGCACATTTTACGTGAAACGGGCATTTGCGGCGACAGTAATGCACGAACTGCTAACAGTAAATGGATAACAGTGCAATACAACTGGTGACTTAAACTCCCACTCCAAAGCAAATTTGACAATTCCGCTTGTTACAATATGCTATGGGTGGATTAAAAAGATATGCAGATTGAACTCCGCGCTTTTTCCCATTTGTTTCTGAATTTTATTTTGACTTTTAAAAAAGAAATAATCCCCATTAGCACCGCGGTCATACCGTGAAAACCTTGAATAGTTGTGGCGTCAGTAGGTAAAAAGAAATCAACTTTACCTGCTCACATACAGTTCTCACTTGAATACCCCCTCAAAATGACGGAAAATGGAGAAATCACTATTTAAATATTATTGTTTCCGGTTAGACTTTAATTTTTACCACCTATAACTTTGTGCCGTTGCACACGGACTGTGGCTACTGTCCCCTTAACTGCCTACCTATAGGAAAAATACCTCACCGGATGTGGAAAAATACCAATTAGCTTATGACAAACGGAATGGCAGAACACAACTCGGGCTAATTATTAGGCTGTATCGCTCGCGATTGCCATCCCGAGGCCCGCTTTCTGTAAGTCTGTTAGGATTATACCCCAAAAACCTTCAACTCATTTAGCTTAGTTTATCTGCTGTTGACCGAGCCAAGGGACTGACAGTCTTACAGTCAACCTGCAGGTTGCCAGTAAATTTTCTTCCGCATTATTCCAGCGCAACTCGTCTGTTCTCAAATGCAAAATTTCTGGATATTTCCCTGTAATCGACTTAGATGTGAGTATTTTTGATCGCTGCTCGTAAACAGAATACACCGTAGGCTTCACGTGTCTTTAACTGCCGGATCACAGAGGCTTTCTTGGTGAGGGAACGTACTTCATTCCGTGCGGGACCATAAGGTGCAACACAACTCTACAGCCAATTGGATCCTTCCACCTTGCCCAATCCCTTCAGTATATGAATGAGTCTTGATTATGAGCCAGTGCACTCGCGAAGCGGGAATTCATAACTGGAACTTACGAAAGGAGTGGTGAACATATATACTACTCACAGTTCTGTGGAACTGGAGCAAATGACGCAGAAGTAAGACGTTGGAAAACTAGAGTTATAGTGCGGCAAGGAAATGTTGCCAATCGCCAGACATTTATTTTCACATTAACTTTGGATTCTGGTGGCATTATCACTTACATCAATTGGCGACTGCCTCTGCACAGACCACCGTATTTGTCCGTTAGTCCTTTGAACAGTGAAACCCACAAAAGAGTCTATACGAAGCAGCATAACATATCATCAACGACAACCTTTATTATTCAAGAATGTGCACGTTTTTTATTATAAAAATGGTTGAGTTCCTACTTTTCAAGCCAGGTTATGTAATGCATGCATTCCAACTAAACATTCTGAATGTTTCCCAAAAGTGTCAGCTGCGATCGATGGTGCTCGAAATGTATTCAATGGGATTGCCGATTTTCCGAAAGACAACCAGTCATTGGGCTATTTTCACACTTCCAAAATCCTTGTTTATTTTTTACGTTGTTTCTGCAGGACGTAAAAATTAATCATTCAATTTTTGAGTGAAAGTATGTTGTCTTCGAATCCCTTGGTAGTTTTCATAAAAATTTGTTTTACCTACCCATGACGAGATTATGTAAAATTAGCTTTTGGATAATGGTTTGTTTTCCACGAGAAATGAAATTTTCGAAACGAGTTTGTGTAAAATGTACGGTACGACACGGCAAGAGCCCAAAGATTTTGACGTTGAGGTAGCAGTTATCAGTTTTTTAGATAGTATTCGCGAATTATCACCCAGGATCACGGAGTATTTTGGTTGCCTTATTGGATTGTTGACAGAAAAAGAGTCCAGCAAGCCAGGGAGTCAATTGTGATGGGAGGACCACCATCTAAGTTCGCAGGTAGTGCAGATAGATCGGTGACTGTGTATTGACTGTGGATGTTTTGCAAATTCCCTGTCTCTGCCCTTTTTGTTCCTTTTATCCGATGGCAAAATAGTCCCGACTGATGTGCCCGCAATGGCAATAAATTTTTCAACGTTTATTTTCTGATCAATAAAATTACTTTTCTCTCTTTTGCTCTCATGCATTCGTGTTGGGATTGTCTTACGGATACATGCTGTAGCCACTGGTCGCCCTGATTTGGCGGGTCCGTTTAGTTGCCGTCCCATTTCGCTTTGTTGTCCTCGTTGGTGGACCGCTGTTGTCTAGTTCGTTCACGTCGGATTTTGCCTGTCAATCTAGGAAAGCGTTTGTTGGACCAGTTCGGGTGCACAGAGGCCCTTGCATTTGTTTCATCCACAGAAGATGTGACCTGTATTTACTTCTTTATGTGCGATGTTCATTCTACACAGATTTGTCTTATTGCGGCTGTGATTTAGATGGATAGTGACTGAGGCTTGCAGTCAAAGTCATGGTGAGTCTGTACATAATTCGCATAAAATTGAATCAAGCATTGATTTGTGGTCTCTCGGGTTCTATCCAAAATTATGAAATATGTCATTGGGTGAATCGGCCTGTGAACTGAAGTTTGACTTCAATCTGACAACGATACATGTATTCAAAAGCAATACTGTGTAAACTCATCATGCTGTGACGTGAGAATCACTAAGAAATCCTAAAGACTTTTTAATTTTCCAAGTTACAAATTCAACAATGTCGTTGAAGTAGTAATTTATGTTTGTTTAGGCAATCGGAGATTTCCCTGACATCAGAGAATACCGGCAGGTCACTGTAGTGGCGTCTGTACCCGGAGAGCACTTCTACTGGCTTCTGGTTTCAATACTTAAATTATGCTGAACACAGTGGTTCAGAGCCTCTCTAGTTTGCTTCCCTAAGTTGAAAACTCCATTCTGAGGTGTGGCGGTCAAATTCGTAGCCTGGTGAGACTCCAAGGCTGACTTGGGCAGTTACTTAGGCGTTCTTTATCTCGATCCAATGGTCCCGCGGCTCGATCTGACTGATATGAAATGTAAATGCACATAGACGGTTACACAGAAAACGACTGGATAAACGATAAATCAGCAGCTGACAGTGGAAAGACTAGGTCACCTTTCTTCTGTTTGCAGCACTCGAAGACCTGGGAGGCCTCAAGTGTAAGAAATTGGACGGCGCTTGGCTTGTACTCCTTGGAAAGACGTGGGGAAAAAGATGACTTTATGCAAACCTTCAAGGTCATTAAGGGTCCGGCCGAGATACGAGGTCACTGTGGAGCTCTATTCCATATGAAGGGGGCGATAAACAAAGAGTGAATGGAAAAACAATTGCGGGAGATCACACAACCACCGAGAGCAAATCGTTTGACACGAGTGGTGAGTGGCTGGAATAAGTTTCCGGAGGAAGTGATCGTAGTGGGGTCAATGTGCGCATTCAAAGGCAGAATTCACGATGTATGGCTGGCTGTATTTGGAGAGGAAAGTGTTAATTTTGAGGTTGAATAGATGGTCGAGAGATCATCTCAGTGATTGTTTCCTCCCTCATAGAGACCAAAGAGGGTTTCCCACCCTCCTGTATTCGAATTATCGTTAGATTGAAGGAGCTTACGGTGCCAGAACCTGGACGATCAGGCATCTCGACGTATAGTACTGTAATCTAACTCGAACTTGAGCTGGAACGTAACTAACGAAGACCACAGACTGGACTGCGACTCATGTGCAGCGTTTGTTGGCTAGTTCGGACGCGTCAGTTCAGTTAGAATGCTTTCATTTTTGAGAGAGTTGACTCGCTTCGAAAGTGCGAAATGAAATGACTGGCAAAAGTTCAATGAGTGCATTTTCTTCCTTTCAAGTAAATAGTCAGGACGTCTGGGATGCAGACGATGGCGAATACCTGCGAATCATATCGTTCAAAGGTATGCTGTATCAAGGTTTACTACATTGTTGATGCAGCCGCCCAGAAAACCGCCCAGAAGGTTATCGATTCTCACAAAAAAGAGACTTCCAATCTCAGACCGAGCGGTGTAAGTGAGCTTATCGATCGAGTGTTTCTATGTATTTTCACCTGTTTTTGGTTGTCGTCCACGTTATCATTTGGTGTTGTGTATTTTGTTTGTTATGTACATGCCAAGAGAAACCATGGATTTTTTGCCGCAAACGCAGATACCCGCCAATTGTAATGAGTAGCGTGTTTCGAACAATACGGTGTTTTTTTCGGGCATCGCGTCTATTCGAAGTATAGTCCTAAGAGATTGTCTATCTACGGATTCGGATGTTTCACGGAAGTCGAGGAGGCACGCCCTATAGGGTCGCGCGAACGTCTGCCTATGTTCTAGTTTCCGACTTAGCGTAAAGATTTGGTCAAAAAAAAAGAAAATACACCGGGTAGAAAGTGTTTGTACATTCTGAACGGCATCAATGTAGTTTGGGAAAATGATTACAGGAAGCTCAACTGCTCTGTCAATAGGGATTGTACCTCTGTAGTTTCGTTGCTTTTCTTTGATTTGGGGAGTAGAACAGGTTACCTGGTCTTCGAGGGAAAGCTTCTGAGGCCTAGGCACTACCTTCTCATTAGGGGCGCTCCTACTAAGGTGCCATGACGAGGGAGAGCGCTCGCCGCCTTCAAACGGGTTGTCTGATCATTGATAATCAGTATAGAGTGTTGGCTAAACTTTGATTGCGAGCTAAGCACAGGCGGCGTACAAAGCACCCGGCTGTGCTCATCGCCGTCCGAGGTGAAGGAGTGTAGTAGACGCCCAGGGGCACACGAACTGAACAACCAGTCACCGGCCTTCGGTGACTTCCAGATAGTCCTGCTGCCATATGGGTTGGACCATTTGATCAGAGGCTTGGGGTAGGGTCTCCTAAGTTAACCCTCTATTTCGGTTTGGGCAACCGAGTAGTATCTAGCCCTCAAGGCCTATGGATTCCAATGGATGATCGGTGATGTGGAGATGAGGAATAGAACTAGCATGGGTTATGAGCTCTCCATTTAGTTTCTTTTTCGCTGATTTTTTCGTTTCTCATCATGATTCCACGGGCACACTATCTGTATTCATATCCATACAAAATAATAGTAAATCATTGGACTCAGAAGAGTTGGCTACCAAGGTTGGAAGACCTCAAATGACTCCTTGTTTTCCATTGTCCGGACGGCGAAAGTAATTTCCTATTCGCCGGGAGACTTGGGGTCAATTCCATTTTAATGCACCTTCGCCTGGTGATATTGTACAGTAGTATTGGATGAGCAGGTGACTGCACAGCTGGCAGAAACGTTCGCCTCACCTTTTAAGCTTTTGTTCGCATTCCAATCTAAAGTGACCGAAGCCGTCACAGTCTGTGGAAGAGACAGGTTGCACATTGTTCGAAGAGGGGCGATTTCCATGCGATTTTCAATTTCAAGCCTACGACGTCTTCGGTGGCTTTTCGCCAGGCATATAGCTTTGTGGCGAAGGTTTCGATAGTTGGATGAGTTGTACCCTCAGCATAGCAATTAAGATTTTATGCAAATATCTAGTCACTTTTGTTCCGCTTGGTTTATCCCAGCTGGTGGTGAACACTTCACTCCGTCCACATCTCATCTAAACTGCCATCTCCGACGATCTCTGTTAGCTTAGATATAATTGCTTTTGGTGGACCTGTAAGTTATCTGGGACTCTTGTTTAAACATGTTGGCTCTGTGACGTTGATGAGCTTTGTCTCGTGATATGAGATGAAGCTTGAGAAGAGCGCGTACCAGCGTGGTCCGTGCCTTCGGCGTATTGTTATGTCGCCACGGCATGCCCGACAGTCCTCGATCTGTGGTGGCTAAGGAAAATGCATCAAGGTATTGTCTATATGATTTGCTGTCTTGCCGCTGTTGGAATACCACGTCAACAAGTCTTTTTGGATGTTGGAATCCGGTTTTGGTGACGACTAGTTAATTAGGATCTTCAAATGGGATTGATTGGCCGCCATTTTCGCATCGCTGACCGAGGCCCTATCCCCCAGTATGTGACAGTATACCCAGTTAGTTCCATACGGGTTTCGAAATCTAGAATATCGAGCTTTGGGGTACGGTTTACTAAACTCCGAATTTTACTGCAGGTGGCCTGCTTAGCTGCTCGCTCGGCATACGTAGTTGGAGCTTAAAAAAGTTTACTGAACCGTGTCATGATGGGTCTTGGTTAAACTAATCCCCTCGAAATCAAGATGCCATGAGGTTGACTGTTTACCGTTACCGAAACACCACGAAGCCGGGACACATCTTCTTCCAGTAGGATGCGCCCATCTAAGGGCCGCTGGAGTCGGGTAGGTGTACTACAGATAGACAAACAATATCGATCCCGCAGTCGTAAAACGCATGCATGGAAGTGCATTAGCTATATGCATCCAGGAGACCCCTCACTTTCCAACACACTATATGGATTGGAGATCTTGTTTGAGTTTAGATACCATTTTATTTTGGATCACCTCGGCTACCAGGGAAGCATAGGACTCGTCGCTTACGGGAAATGCCGTAGCATGGTCGAGGGAACCCTTGAAACGCTGTGCGACCACAGACTTTTGCCGCAAAAGCGTCATCGGCACCCCCGGCGCCCTTCATTAACTTTACAGCGCTGAACTCAGATTAATCACATTGTCATTGGTCATTGTTGGCGGGGATCAATCGAAGATTGCCGATCATTCCAATCCACACTCATGGACCTAGGCCGTACTCTGTTCTACTCATTTTTGTGTGTCCACTAACGAGAAAATCATGCATCTTGCTCTGGTTTTTCTAGATGTTAAGCGTCGACTGCAG
>LUCM01010908.1:0-23004 GCA_008360955.1 Fasciolopsis buskii | reverse complement strand
CAACTGAAACACCAACAACATCTACTCCTATTACGACGGCAACAACAACAGCAACAACAACAACTACCACTGCTACCACTACTACTACTACTACTACTACTACTACTACTACTACTGCTACCACTACTACTACTACTGCTACTACTAATACTAATACTAATACTAATACTACTACTACTCCTACTACGGCTACCACTCCCACAACCACAGAAACAACGGAAACCACGAACACGACCACGACCACGACCACGACCACGACAACTACCGCAACAACCACAACAACGTCCACCATGACTAGGACAACCAACAGGACAGTGTCATCCACTATCGCAACAATAACAACAACATCTGCGACAACCACTGAAGCGCACACGTCCGAATCTGGAACACAAACAATACCTACTGGTTTTACGAACACAAGCAGTACCGCAACGATAAATACGCAAACTACTATAAGCACAACTATCTTCTTCAGCACCACCTCCACCACAGTAACAACCACGGAAATAGTAACTGTTACCACGACTACTGAAATGTCGACAAAATCTGTAACAAGCGAAGCGCCAACAACTGCTACCACATTCGCTACCACCATAATCACGGAAAGCACGGAGACTATGACTACATCCACCTTTAGTGTGTCAACGTTATCTTCTACCTCGGCTACAGAATCAAGCACACCTTCTGTTCCCAGTTGTCGACGTTGTTGTTGTTATTGCTGTTGTGGCGTATACCGGTTCGAAGTTGGTTGCTCCCGATCTCCTTATTTGCGCCCTATTTGTCCGTTTGACATTTGCCATCGCCATCGACGTTTTCTTCATGGACGCTCGTTCTCCAGTGATTTTCATTTCGGTGAGCGTCTTTTGCCTCCGAAACCGCATGGATCGTGTGTTTTTCACCTCTTCCACTCCACTGACGACAAGAGTCCTTTGATGCCTCTTCGTGTCGGTGAGAGAAGCTTGAAGCAATGGACCGGAGACGTCCCGTCTTTGACCATGAGAAAAACAGCAATTGCTTCGCTTTCTCTTGATTCCTCGTCACCTGGTAAGTACCTTTCAACAAGTTTTATCGTATTTGATCTTGCATCCCACGGAAACAAATGTCCATTTTTCACCCCGTTAACTTATCCTTATGGTGAGATTCTCAGTATGCGCTGTTACGGGTACACAAACTGCGTTACTTATGGGACAGAGTAACTTTTCTCAGTCGGGAGTTTAAGATTCCCCGATATGCGGAATATATTAGCGAATCGGACGTTCAATATAAAGTCATTAGCATTGCTCATGATTGCGAACACACTGACTCTAACTAAGGTTAACCTCTGACGGTCACCAAAAACTAAGTACAGAAAGCTATTACCAATTAATTCAACAACACAGTTAAAGCAAATAGCCCAGAGTACGTTTGCTCACAAGCACCATTTACATCCCGAGAAAAATGGGATACATGGCAGAATTCTTCACTCAAACCTTCCTAACCCAGGAACTTCCTTTAAACAGTTCCGATTGCAAACACTTTTCAAGGATTTGAAGAAAAGTTTATTGGAATCATGAGGTTGTAAACGTCGTTTTGAAGATTCGTTAACATTGGGAAGGGACGTTTCAGTCTCGTCTCCGACCGCATAATTCGTGAAAGTCAACTATCGTTCGTAAGTGCTTTGAAATTTATCCTGATATTATGCAAGCCTTTTGCCTATTCCCCGTGTTCTCATTAACTGTAACTAACAGGAACCGTTCGATTCAATGTTTCGGCCCTGATGAATATACCCTGGACGAATGAGTTAACAAATCCTATCTCAGTGGCGTCGACTGTAAGGAAGCAGCAATTCTGTGATCTTGTAAGTTGATTCTTATCCACAGATATGGGAAAATTGAGAATAGTCTTGTGGTGTAGGCATTATGAATTTACTATCCGTAGAGAATCTGTGCAGAAGCAAAAGCACCGAGGAAGGATGTTTTGTTTGGACCCAACAACACAGCAATGACCAAAATGGCTTTTGGATCGTTATCTAAAATCAGGATGAAAATGAGCAAGCAAAACTCGATTAGAATAGATGAAACTAACGAAATTCGACAGAATTTTGTATTTCGCAAATGTATTTCATGCACATGACACGTTTTGGTTGGGACAAAGTTTCATTCCAACAGGCCCTTTGTTTTAGGTCCGTACAAACCACAGGTGTTGTACCTGACACTATGAAATGTATCAACTTCACAAGTGAAGTTGGTCAGAATGCACTCGGTTGGTGCCGCGAATTTGCACCGTGGACAATTATAATTACCTTAACAAACCAACCGAGTGCATTCTGACAAACGTGATAACGAGTCCTAGTGTGGATCGAAACGTCACGGTAAACGTATTAACTCAATGTACGCCTTCTCAACTCTCTATATATATATATATATATAATATATATTATGTGAACCCCACTGCAAGCAACTTTAGGATGCGAGAAAAGCAAGCGGATTATCCATTGCATATTACACCTGGTTCATCATTCCCGTTCAAAACACAAGATTATCAAATTCCGTAATTGCCTGGTGAGATTTCTGTAAATAGGAGCTGAGTTGTTTGAAAACCATGTTGATCTAAGCCTACAAAACACCCGGGAAATTTGTTTCATTTGCATGATTCCTGATTTATATCTGACGGTCTACTTGAAAAGGACACCTAAGGCCTCAAGGACGATTATTTGACCACAGCGAAGTGTTCTCGAGATGCACATATTGGGATTTGCAGTGGATATCACAAATTAGTCAGGGTGAGCTCGTGACTTTCGAGACTGCAACTATACTTGGAAATCAAACCCAGTGCACTTATTAACTTACAAACACACAAGGTACGGTTATGGGCTTTAATCTAACCTCAAAAAAGAGTAAACTCGCACATGAAAGTACTCATTTTAGGTGATGGATGACTATATAACACGGAAACTTTAGGAAGAGACAGAATGGACTCGGAAACGGCAAATGAAGGTCGGTAAATTAAACATTTCCGTCACAGATAAACCGACATAAGAGGACAAACAACCTGGTTGTTGGATCTTCGGTTTTTAGGTACTCAAATGAAAAAAACAATAATTCAACGACTCTCTTAGACTTTTCTTTGTTGGAATAGTAACAACAGCTAGTTGAAGTTCATATATCGGTGTGCGAGACAAGTTGATTAGGACAGATCACCCAACGACCCTAGAAGGGCGAATTAATGATATCTAATGAACCATAGTACACACCTGCAGAGATTAGATAATGCTTTCTTTATAGTGGACATACCACAAATACCGATTTATGGTTGTACACGATATAAAATCACCTTGCATGTATTGTAGGACGAAGCACAGACCAGAGCCACATTTATCAACACATCTATCAATAATGCTGTATGACCAAAACCCACCACTGCGGTTCACCATCACCGATTTTGATGTATTTTGATGTATCATCAGATATCGTCACACCCTTTGATAGGAAACACCAGTTGGTTGCATGAGTGTTCTAGCCTGGAGCAGTTAAAACAATCTTACAGGATTACGAAGAGTCACAGAAAACTTGGAAAATCCCCGTGGATTTTTTTTCAATCGAGACGCTCTCGCAACCAGTAGACTTACAGTTAGAGAGTTCCCATTTTCGTACACCTTGATATATTTCCATTATGTTCGAAACTGATTTTTAGGGTTAGCTCAGTGGTTAAATCCACTAGAATGAAGTTTGCGAAATGGTGCACATTCATTTGCTTAATTATTTATGAAACATTTATCCGGGTCGCACAGAACTTCTTCAAAAAACTATGTTGTCTTCAATTTAAACGTGTGGTTTGTGAGTGATGCCGTAGATCCATTCAACCTCCAATAGAATCAAGAAATAAGCTTAGGGTAATTTGAAATTACGGTTTACTTTACTTCTATCTATTTCTCATCTCAAGTTCATCAATGAATTTTTAAAAACAAAAAAATCTAGTTAGACCCCGTTAGTTCGTCTAAATTGTAAGTTACTTTGATTCTACTGTTTCGACTTCCTCTATGTTAAAGAAAAAAAGCTGCCACAGAAGTTGAGGCAAACCGTCGCTTTTATAGAAGCCCATCAGGTACATTTTACCCCGTGATCCTCCTATTAGAAAAAAACTATTTTAGTTTATGCACGAGTTTAGGTAAATGCATCTTCGTTCTTGTAAAAACGAAAACACAAAACCAGTTCACGTAGATTTCCTACAACAGGTATCTATCAATTAATATGGTCGTGTTCGAACAAATGAAGTTAGCTTATCTGTGACAGTTCAGGGGCCGGTGTAGTTTATCACCAGAGACACGGGTAATTAGGAGATCCTCGGTGCTCAGATAAACGGACTGTTTGTGTGGTTACTATTTTAACTTCGATATTACAACACTGTTTACTGAAGTTTCCTTGATCAATTTGTAGTGTACATGGTCCCGTAAACAGTACTGTTCTTATATGAAAGAAGTTTGAGATTTTAGGTCGACGACCAAAGTTTCACAATTTAGTCAAGATACTTGAATACGTGCACCACAACGGATCCGGGTACGCGCACTAGCTATCGCCGAGGTCACAAAATAAGGCAATTACCACATGTGCATGAACGGACCAGTGCGTCTGGCACACCCTTTGGCCTACAATCTCACTGACAAACAGATAGACAGAGAGAGATGCGCGGCGTACACACCGTCATCTTTTGTCACTTTACTGGGAATGAACTGTGACCACGGGTCGCAAGCACTCCAAAACACGGATTTAGCACGATTGCCTCTATTTCGCACCACACTTAAAACTGAATTGAAAACACGTCTTCATTCATTTCTCTATCGCCCAATTTTCTCGTTATACAGACTACGAAGATGTAACTATGAATTTCCAAAATTCACTGACTACTTAAACATGAGAACTCATTTCTAATTTCGTTTATTCAAACAGATTAACATCCTCACCAGAGAGACCAAGCAGCCATCCCTATTTAATGCAAGTTGTGAGGTGACCACTTTCTACAAACCTGAGGACGAAACACGCAACACAATGGTCAGTGCGGACGTCGATCTGACAACCGTTTCTGGCACTCGCATCACTGCGAAGGATCTGGAGGAGTTGCTGAAACGAACCTTCGCCAGGATCACCAGTCAAAATTCACTACTAATAGTCGGAAACAGTATTGCTGTCCAAAGTAAGCCATTTCCTAAGTAAATAACGATTGTGAGTGGGCGGAACAGCAAGAAACACTGGATGGGGACCAGTTTGGATGATAATCTACTGCTACTATGCTTTTACTAGATGTTCCTGTCAAATCTGAAAGATTGATTAGTTAGTTAGTAGCACTGAATAGATACTGTGGCATTTCAAGCTCGATTCTGAAATTTGCGATCTTTTCAAGGTGATCAATCAGCATTTTATCAAGATCCATTCCGCCCACGATCCTTTACCAGCAAGGGTGGCTAGTCAAAATAAATCACAAATCATTTTCAGTAATGGATTCACTTCAACCAAAAACCAGGCAGACAATAAACCATACTCATCCGACTGGATATTGCGTGAATCAAAGCAAATAATACTTGTTGAATAGCATGTATGAGAGACAGTGGTAGATCGCAAGGATTGTGCTTGCTATTTAACACTTCTTTGAGCTAGTGGTGTTCGCCGGTAGCCTACGTTTGAGATCTTCCCAACCATAGAAGAACTACATCGTGTGGTCTAAATTCTCGTTACGGTTCAGCTTTATTCACCCTGAAAAATGTAATGGACCAGGAAGAACCAATTTTAGGATGACACTCTGTAAACCGTTCCCTTCTTTCACCGCGATGGTTGTCATATGTGAACACAACGACGAGTTGAACAAACATTGCAGTTGACTTGTTAAAGCAGAATGAGGTTACTGGTTTATTTGCTTAGCCGAAAGGCAAAATCCCCTGGTGCATCTGAATGCATCTGAATGAGCTGACGGTGTTGTTTAGTTGGAAAAAATACGATAGCTGGCGTGTATAGTCAGAAACACTGGCTGAATTGGGTGACGGTGGAGCAGAGAAAGGAATGAATTACTAAGGCGAGATAATAAAAAGTCCAAACGATTCCCCACAAAATCTAATGACAAGCAGATTAACGAGAGACATATGCCGTAACCAATCCAGCGTGATAAATCACTAATCTAAACCAAATGTTGGTTTTTGGGGCTTTCAGTCCAAGAAGCCTAAGTGAACTTATAAACCTGGTGATCACCGTCGATCTCCGTGTGAGGAACTGAAAAAGTTTCGGAAAGCATTGGATTTAGGGGAACTGATGCGATTTATACAAAAATGCCAACATCCGTTCCACTTCCTTTTGGCAATTAGAAACAAGAGAGAGAGCATTCAAGCTGCACTCATAAGTAAATGGGTCTTGGTAGTTTGGTCAAACATTGCATGGGCCAAAACAAGTTACGGGAGTGGGATGTGTTGCACAGTGCAGATTCACATTCCTATCACCTCATTAAATATGGCCAGTTTAAGGAACTCCGATAAGCAACAAGAACGAATAAAATAGAATACAGCTCACCAGGACAGGGAAGGTTCGCCTATTATGGAAGCCCAACGAGAATGGTGCGAGAGCCGGACAAAATTATACGGGGAATCATCGGTGTGATTTTGATCATATGCTTTCGAGATACAGTAAGATCATTTGTATTCTACCGCAAGAAATTGAAAGAAGCTAACAAGGGTTCAAGACGAAATCCAAAAGATCACGGTGAAATTAGATAGTTAGAAGCCATATTGGAGATCGCACAGCAGTTCTTTCAGTTGAACAAGAAAATGTCATTGTTCTCAGGTACTCACGGAAACTTTCCGAATACCAGATGCAGCGTCGCGAAGGATGCCGTTTCGGGGAACAGGTAGAATAGCAGGATGATACAAAGGTACTGGAAAAGCAGCCATAAGCAAAAAGAGAAGGCAAGATGCGAAAAGTCACGTCTTGGATACCTATTCAAGGACGACAAGTGCTATACCATCCGAACAGAATTGTCAACACACATTCAGATACCACTCTACATGGTAGAACTTCCTACTGATAATACGAAGGAGACGATGAAGGCTACGTGAAAAGGAATAAACTAGCATAGTGACTCGGATGTGAAGCGGAGTTGAAACTAAGTGACTGGTCCCTCTCACATTCCCGGATACCATTGTTAGATCGACCGATGAAAAGAGGAAAACTGGATCGAAAATTTCGAATTATTGATTCCAGCGGCAGATGACATCAATCACTAACGTTTAAAGCGAATGCAATATTTTTAGGGCCTGTATTTTCAAAGAAATACTAGTTGCTCGATTGCACGAAATGGCGTTAAGGAACAAGAGTAGACGAACTGCGGGATTTTAAGTACTTCAGGCTGGTACCACGGTTACTGTTCAGGGCCTTAAAGTTAACCACATTTTAGGAACTGTGTAATTAAATTTGCGGAGTTTGAATACTGAAGTCTGTAGAATTCGTATAAATGAGTATAAATAACCGGATTATGGTAAACGTGGTTCCAAGAATAAAGTCGCCGATTCATGAACACTCTCACTGTTGACTTAGAAGTACCACCAAACTCCTCATCTGGAGAAGTAGTTACAACCGACAAAACAAGAAACAGCGAAATCGTTCTGTAGGTTAAACTCAGAGAGGGGAAAAATTTTTAAACGAGTGCATGGTTGGTAGCATAAGTAGGATCAGGAAACCCGCTGTCGCAATCGAACAGACTACCTTTGCTTACCGAGCAGATTGTTCGACCGACTAACTAGATTGACTTGTAGTTTGTCCTTTCTGTCTATTTGAAAATTTTTCTACTTAGAGGTTATCAACCGACGGTGAGCACGATCGATATCAACCTTCGCTGTTTATCAGTTCTTTTCAAGCCTAAATTTGCCTCAGGTGTGGTTTACACCATGGGAACGTTCAAGAGGACTGCTCTGTTTTTAAGTGTTTTTTCAACCATTTATTTCACACCAGCAGAACAGGACGGACTAAACCTACCGGTCACTTTGTTATCTATTTTTAAAGTGCCTGTTCACCGAATTCAGCTTTTGTCGATTAACATTTCAGTTTTATTATGCCTGTCCACAGCTCCGACGCTGGTTACTGATCGTAGCTAAATCAACTGGATTCGTGATGTCGAAACAAAAATACACTTTCGCCGTATAGAGGCAGAATGTTATACAAGAAACTCCAGAGGGAAAATCACGAAAGCGAGTACAGTTAGGCAAAATTTTATTTCCAGAATCCTATGAATCAGGAAGCCAACTCTGCCGTTCAGCAAACATGAAATATAAAATAACAAATAATGCTCCGTGAAGAAACGTGAAAGAAAAAGTCAATTTCTTGTTACTGGAATCTTCCTTCAATCAATAAGAGTGAATACGAATAGTGAATTTACTCATAAATGACGGGAAGTTACTTTTTTGTTATGTGTCAGCAAAATCAGGCGGCAGAAATTCAAATAGACGGAAGCATCCAGTTCGTTAGCAGGATAAGCGCCATGTGGGTAGAACTAATATTATCATTAGATTAGTGTGCTTTTAATCAGCCGTCATCACACATCAGACAGCATAAGAGAGAGGTTCCAAAGTACAGAACGAACTATTTGTGGCTTACTTTTCGTCGGAAGCACAGCGAGCACCCTTTGTACTGGAATGTCCAAACATATCCCACAGAAATTCTGCCCCTAGCTCTACGACACTGCCATTCAATGTCGGCAGTGGCCAAGCGGACGAGGTCGGGGTGTTTGGACGTGAACGTCGCGGGTCCGAATCCGCCCACAGCCGGTCAATTTCCTTCTGTTGGTTGCGGCCTCCTTCCTGAAAAATCATGTACGCTGTTATTTCATTAATACAGGAAGTAAAAGATAATGACGTCATTTGTTAGGTTCGGGCGACCATATTCATCCAGAGTCCGCATATGGAATCGCGGGGAGACAACTCCATTGAAACTTGCCAAATGTCACGGAGGCGGTAATCAGTTAACAACAAAAGACTGACCTCTGTGCCAAAAAGACAGTTGCAATAGGACCTTGGTTAATACGACAATAATCTGTGACTTCCCAGTTTCTTCCCCATCTGTTGCCTTACTAGGTTTATTTTAACTGGTTTTTGTGACTGTCAACAAGTGTCTGTCTGTGTTTCCAGGACGAAGCTGAGCTATTTGCTGAGGTCATTCCAAGTCTATCCATTCGGACAATATTCCCATTCTAAGTTACTCGAAAGGTGATGGTTACACGCTTCACGAACTTTTTGTTATAGTGTCTGGTGGCATCCGCGGCTGAAGGACGGTGCATAAGACTGATTCCTAATGTCGATTCTATTACTGTAGTCCCCGTTTTTCTGTGGAGCTGAGAACATAAATCTGCTGTCGCTTAGAATTCATAAGTGATTCGATGAAAACCGGATCACCAGATATAGACCGCATGCTTCACCATAGCCACTCTGTGAAATCACTCTCGGTACACGAATAGAAAGTCTGACGGAAATCCAAATCAAGCTTATGAAAAACGGATAGTCGGAGAGGATTTCGTTTAGTTTCCACTAGGATCGACTGAATTCTACCTGACTGAAATGATATGCTTACGAAACCAGACATCACAAATCACAACAGCACTAACTTCTCAAACATCTATATTGTGATTTGTTTGCTAAGAGTCTCACAGTCCGTCGGACGATGAAACACACTTGCTCAACGAGATGGTACATTCACCTAACCGGATGGTGCATCAGTCAAGTTGATCAAGTTGATACTGGCTGATATTACATTACAACCAAATAATCTATTGGAACAATTTCAACGTGACCTTTAAATCGTAACGACTTATCACTACAATCTCATGGGAAACGTTAGCAGTGCGCATGGATGATTAATCCATGCGAGAATCACATGGTGATTGGTCGGCTGAACGGGAGAGTACCGAGTATCCACACATGGCGAGCAGTAAAAACCGCGAAACCGGTCGTCTGCTTCCGGGGAAATTTCCTTTATCCTTCCGTATGCAAAGCGTACTACTAGTAGAAATTAGTATTTCATTAGCAAATTATTTGTGATGTTAAAATAAGCCATGGAAACACAGTAGCCATTTATTTCTCGTCAAGCTTATCAACAAAGATCCCGAAGGCTTCGGAATTCCGAAAGAAAATTCATCCGCCAAAGGAGTTCCTCATTAAGGGCAAAGTTCTGAAATCATACAAAAGCTTGATAGATGGATGCTATATCACGCAGCGATGAAATAAAAAACCTCTTAGGCCAACCTGATAGCCTAATGGTGGATCTGTAATGATAAATTAGATCAGTATGGTACGTGACGAATAATTAGATAAGTTCATTTTATTACTCTTACATATATTTCGCTTATATTGTAAGTCCTATAATTCATGGATAAGAGCAAGAATAACAAAAGATTCGAACACATGTTGGCACCTACTAACGGAATCTTACTCTCTTAACCAAATACAATCTCAATCTATTCGAAACACAGAAATGTCTCAAGCCAGTTGTAAGAGCGCGGGACATCTATGTTCTGAGCATGCAAGATGCGAGGAAACCGGTGATGGAATAACGTGCGAATGCAACACACTGTGGACCGATAAGAATCCAATGCACCCGGGAACCACATGCGAACGTGAGTTTAAACATGATCTTACCGCGGAACGTCGAATTATCGTTTTGATCTTACTATTGACTAGCTACCAACAATAACATCCTTCATGGTTTCAAAAAAACAAAGTCCGTAACATTTAACCGAAAAAATTGACCAGATAATAAAGCACGTCTCGAAAACCGCAAGACCCTTTTGGCATGAAAAAGTTCAAGTCCTCATCGCCGGTAATTCGTGATCGCATTGCTGTAAGCTGCATCTCAATTGCACTAACGATTCAATTACTTCGATTACTGATTGGATGGTTCGTTATATTTCTGTCTTTTTTTTTCTAGTCCATCCTGGAATAATCGGGCTGCTCGTTATTGGCGCAGTGCTTTGTTTGGGAGCTGTGTCCGTCGCAACCTTCGCCGTTCTGCTCAGAAAGAAGCGCTACGACCGTGTGGCGAATGTTTGATTTACATTTGGCAAACATCTGACTTCAAATCAACAAGTTCGTACTGAAATGGTAAACCATATGTTCATTATATCACAGGTGCAGAAATAACTTCTACCGAGAACAATAAACCAACGATCAACGAACTTTTCGTTCAGTTTTTCCACTATCAGTTCTTCGTAACAAACTATACTTTCACAAAATAAAACAATTTCACAAGAATTATGGATCCCTTTTGTATTTTACTCAGACGTTGTGTAAATTCATGATGATTTCAGATATGACGTTTTGATTTGGCCACAGCTGTCGAGCGCGAGACACACGACCAAACACAACCCGTTCGAAATGCAAGCAAAGCTTGGTCGCAACTTACTACTGGTCATACCCAGCAAAAATAAAGAAGCGACAAACGATTTCTTCATCTTTATAGGTTTATCCTTCGCCTTGTTCATCTTACGTTTATTTAGCATAGTGAGATTTTTCACTAAAAATCACGTCGCAGAACAAATACATGAAAATGGGATGAACTGGAACTCGCTACGTAAAATGCAACCGCGTAGAAATTTCGAATTAGGAATTTGAGTATGTTTCCAGTCTGCTAAATGCTAGCCGGACTCTGCAATTTTCTAAACGCAATCATTTTTACGAAATTCGTGCACAAGAAACTTTGATGAACTACACACGAAGGACACAAATGAAATGAACTCAGACACTAAAACATCGTACTCTATGAGCAACGCAAAAAGTACACATTGAAACTTGCGACTGTCTAACATTTCATTGCTTTGATGCCTCTGATAATGACAAGTAACAACCACCACGGGAAACGGTAAGCTTCATATCGAAAGAAGTAAGGAAAGAGAAATTACGGAGTACTAAAGTGTGATTAATTAGTGAATGTATCCCACCGAGGGAAACCAATTGAAAATCAAAAATTAAAAACTGCCATGTAAGAACGGTGAACGTTGATTTACGTATTGTGTTGGATAAATGTCTGCAAGAACTATCAAACGGGTAACAAATTTGAATCCCATTTTCTCTGTCGAGTACTAACTAACTAAAACAATTGACTCGCCGTATCTGTTGCTAAGATAACCGATAACACCTCTGCAACTAACGTATCTGTCGTGCCTACTAGAAAATGAATTGCGCGTCGACTCCTAGGTCCCTGCATCTCTGCATTTACCTGTCAACGACAGCTTCTTTTTATGGTGTGCTTCGCGCAAAAGTGTAGTGCAAGGGACATACCCCATAGGCATTGGAGCCCACTGCATGGAAGTCCGCTCCGGCAACCGTGACCCCAAGACTTGGAGTAACTTAGAAGCACCTACGGTCTCATTAGATCAGCTGTGAAGACGGGCCAGGCGACAGCGAATTGCCGACTACCGTCAGTGACTGGAGGATCTGGGATTCGAACCGCTGACTTTTGGGAGACAGACGCTTAATCCGCTTTCACCCAAAGTCCAAACAACCCGAATAAATGTTCCCGCACTTCCGTTTTAATCACGGAGATCTCAGATTCGCAACTTATGGACTTTCAAATCCGGCCTTGTTGTTTGCTGCATTTTCCAATATCACCCCTGCGGCACACTCATTGCTTTCAGTTGGCAGCTTCATCCAAACATCTGCCGACTGACTTTTGTCAATTGTTTTATTACTGTGCACAGTTTTACCCCATTCGAGAGCTGAAAATTCCGGTTAGCCTTAGCTTATCCATCAGCCGCGTGAGCGATGGTGACTGACCCACCTAACTGGACTTCGACCTCCATCACAACACGTCCAGACAAATTCCTCCTTCCTTCTCAGGTAAACGTGTCTGCAAGCAACTGCTGACCAATGATCTCTAATCATCGACGGTGCACGTAAGTCAGGGCGCAAAAGATGACCCCATTTAATCAGACTTTAGTCGATGCATCTGTTCACGAGCCGCTGTTGTCCAAAGCTTGCGTTAGGGACGTGTTCTTAGTTCCGAACGGCCAAGGCCAAACTAGCTGAGTCAGGCACCGCGTTTACGCCACTGAGGAAGACAAAGATCCTATGTACCCCACTTTCGGTCCGTCCCATCCGATTGGGCGTAGAAAAGCCCGATATAACTTCTCACCAGGGCCCTAAGTGAATAGCAATAGGATCAGTTAGCCAAATTAACGACAAAACTAAGCATCAATTAATAGAGTACTTCTAACTAGCACACGGCATTAAAAGCAACCAAATGAGCTTGGTTAACCCATCGCCAGAATTGGAAACGCATTTTTCTTTAAAAAATATGCACTATGCACTGTTTCCAGTTCTTCTCCCTCGCGAAGAACGAACAAACTGTAGTACATACTACATTAGATTCTTGATATAAGCGGTGGTGTCACTGGACGAGGTACCTGTGTCATTACGGTGGGGATTGCTTCACTGGTATCGTTTTGTTCATTTTCCTTTTGTTGACTTATGCATTTCGACGTTTGCTGATTCCAAATCCGAATAAAAAACAAAATTTATCACAGTTTCACCGCTACCTAATCGATCTCCACATTAGTGTGTCGAATCTCTTCTATGATTAAGTCTTCGAATGCGGCACAATTTATGTTTGGACTGGAGAACTTGAGTGAAATTGAAACATTCGCATTGTCCGACGTTTTTATTCTTCAACATAGCGTCAGGATACATCCCTTTCAGAGCTAACCTGATAAAGTTGAGGCCTTAAGATAATACTTCTATCAGATATGTTCGTGTATCTGCTTTGTCAACACTCGCCATTTAACCAACTAGCATTCTTCGAGAAATGCATTTGAAGGACTTAATTACTTCTCGGTCCGTAATCTGGATGGCTGATATACGGTTGGGAAGTGATGAATAATCAAAACGAACTCCAATTTACTTGTATAGTTTCAGTCAGCGAAATTTTATTCAGCAGCTAAAGGAAACTACTGAAGTTTGAAACTCAGCCCATACAACGTGAAAGCAAAGTTATCACGGTCCTTTCAAATACCACCTTCCGATTATGGTAATTTCATCAAGCTTTTCGTGCACTCCCAGTACAACTGAAAACTGAAAACGTCATAACACCGTTTCACTTTTGAACAACACTTTTCCAAACTGTTACCAGCAGAGAGAATCTTGCAGATAAGTCTTGTCCTCAATCACATATCGCATTATTTTACGCGAAATTTAGGACTTTTCGCCACAGAAGTTTGTTGCCTTTGGCTATGACATATTTCTGTTCGTCATCCAGAACTCAGAATGCCCACGGAATTTCCGGTGTAAACACCACCACATTCTACAAGCACCCAACAAGCGACTTTATTGGTCATATCTAGGTAACTCCTTTTGATAAATGAGGTGACCTGAGCAAAAATGGGAACACTACACAAACTGCAACTTTCTGAGAGTGCAACGTCTTATGGTCGAGAAACACTGAAAAGTCAAATGCCGGTGCTTGGTTTAGTAAATGTGGAAATTTGGAAGACTGCTAATTTCTGACAGTAGTACATTTAACAAGCCTGAGTGTAGGTGAGGATCTTCCCAAGTTCCACTCGTTCCAAGAAAACTAACACACTGAGATTCAAGTGGACAATAAATACCCATCTACGTATCACTTTTATCTAATGGCTGCCTTCGTCGTCGTAAAACAGAACCTGCAAGTCCTTATTAGAAACAGGCTGATTTCTCTTGTTTTCCACTGGGATATAGTACACCAGAAGAGGCGTTGGAATAAAGTTTTGTGCTAAACGGGTATATTGGAATTTCTGAGTCTTCGGCTCCAGAGTAGAAATCAAAGTGCATGAACTGGAACACTGGTCACTGGCTTCCAACTGTTTCCAAATGATATTTCAGTCTGCTGCATTGCTATCCAGATCTGATTAAAATATCGGGTGGGCAATTGATTTGAAGAGCCAATTCGATGTGGTAAGTTAGGTGGTACCTCATTCACGGACGATAGACATGGAAATGGACGATCGACGACGTAGAGGGCAAGTTCGGAAGGGTTAACCTTTGTTAGAAACTCAAAATAAAAAGGCATTTCTGTTTTATTGTCCTTTCTTGTCTTATTGTACTCTTCAACCGTGATTCTCATACTACTGTTTGCACACCGACTGGTTTAGTGAAATACCATGCTAAATGTGATATCGGCCGTGTACACCTACACATGAAGGAACAAAACATGAGGAAAGCACTTCTGAACTGGGTGATTGGTATGTTCTTGAAACACATCCCTCATCTCTGGTTCGCAATAATTCATGATTCCACAAAATCTAGACACATCAACGGGCATACCCATGTGGACAGATGAGTTGAATTAGTTTAAGAGTAAATAAAGTCAAAACAACCAAGTGCATCGAAACCGAAATGAAGCCGAAACGCATCGCAAAATAGATGCCCTATGTGCTGAGTCCAAAGTGAAGGTTTATAACATCTAAGCACGGTACACTATGGACCCTGAAATCTGCAACCAACTTCGCGATAGGCGGTAAACACAGCATAATAAGGTGCGACTGATATCCGACTCCCTCCAATCACATCATACAAACAATGAACATGTAGTCACACAATAGAACATCCGGTGCCGTTAAATCCGAGATTGTGATTGTGAAAACTGTGCTAAGATGAAGTTGCATTCTCAATCTACAACACCGTGCTCTAATATTATGAACTTTCACGAGGTTTAAAAACCTCGGCAAAAAGGAGTCCAGAATGCGAATGGTCATTTGTTAATGGGCAAGCAGGATCTATCGCATGAAGGTATGCGAAACTGTCGAGGGTTCACGGTCTTTCATGACTGTGATTCAATTCGATCGGTTAGAGAATAAGATCCCAGAGAGTTACCGGCAACCATGCATCAACAAAAGGCTTCTGTGCGGTGCGCATTTGGTTGTGGAAGGGCTTCATGGACAATTTAAAACCTCCAATGAGCTGGGGACAATCGGGACCAAAAACACCTATGAACCTATAAATCCGGCTTATCTCCTCGAGGGATACAGTGACATTAAAGCAGAGCATCACGTTAGGTGAAGCTGAGCCAAATCATTCTGAACCGCATAAAAGCGTAAAATGACGAGCTTAACGGTAATTAACTAAAATCAGTGGATACTGTCCCAAAGACAGAAGGGTTAACTTTTAGATCAAAAACAATACCACATACTAGCCGCCTGTTGACTGCTGCCTTCTTTAGCTAGTGATTCATGCTAGCAATCATTTGACGTCTTCAATAAAACACACCATCAAACTACACAGCAAACATCACAGAACGACCCAGCCGCAAACATTTGAATTACATATATATATATATATATATAATATACGAGTAGCTGTTTTCTGCGTGCATCAAAGGCAGCTAAATGGATGGTCTTCGCTGACAGCACTCGAAACTCTCAAATGACAATACTTTGGATTATGAGTACTACATGCGCCAGCACCAGCCTTGAAATGTTGAGACCTTAGATGGTTCCATTTCTCTTCAATTCTCACGGTCACGATTACCAGTCTCCACAGTTCCGTGGGTCTCAGGTCATGGATCATCCTCCTCCCAATGCAAACTTGCAAGAATCACATCACAAACAACTATTGAACGGAGGTTCAGTTCACATTATACACACATGCATACAAAAAAACGCACATACCTTCCAACTACTTCACACCTGACAAACATTTGGTTGCTGCATCGGTCTATGCATACCGATTACAATCGCGCGATGCTTGTAAAAACTGATTCCGTTATCCACAAAACGACCTGTTCAGTGAAGGGTTGTTCTGTCACCTACTACTGAGTCCATAACAACAGTCATTTGAGGAGAAACACTACGAAGCTCTAGTTCGTACTGTTTTACGGCAAACAATCTCACTGTTATATAGTAGAAGGCGAACACTTTCAATTTCAAGATAAGCCACATATATTCAACGTCAGGCAAAAGATGAGCTGTTGATGATATTTAGGCTTTATTAAGGAAGCAAAGTGAAACTGATTGGTTTATATCACTATTGGTGCATGTCATCATTCTGCGAAGTGAGACCAATTTTCCTGGATCTTCTTCTCGGCATAAAGAACGCCTGGAGTGTCTCGCAGTAAGGCAGAAAAATCTGAAAATTGACCCCGTTGTTGTGTACTCTGAATCATTCATGACATTTGTGGCCGCGAAAGCAATATGACGTAATGAATTGCAGGATATAATGCTCTGTAAGCTTCCTCTTGAATATGACGAGAAAATATTGTTCTTTTGATTTCACAATTTTTCGATTCCATCCGATAACCGTTGTTCATACACTAACAGCTCAACATGGAAACGGCCGCAGTCATTTGTTTGTCTGTATTTCTTCTAACCTTAAGCTAGCCGCTTTCAAATTTGCCGTTTTTATCTCGGGGAAAATGGTGAGCAGAAACTATAATAAGTAGAGAGTGGAACTCCTGAATAAACCTGAAATGGGTGACGAAACCAGTTGTTGGATTGATGAAATTTAACTGGAAGCATAGTGCCGCAGTTCAGTTCAGCAGGCGCGGATCGTGTATGTCGTTTTTGTAAATCGAATACAAACCACGATGTTGGAATAATGTGGGCCAAACAGTGTAAATATCACGATTCTGTGTACGTAAAAAATCAAATATAACGGATGATTTCAAACCAAAAGGACTCTGATCGTCAAGTTCCGAACAGTTCAGTGTCCACAAATACTTGCCCAAACCAACAGCCAAAGAAGAGGGGATGAATAATGCCGATGAGCTGGAATCGCCAAATGATCTGGATCTATAGAGGAAAATTTTTCTTCGTGATAAAATCAGAAGCCAGTTTGCCCAGCGTGGTCGACCGATAAAACTCACAATGAGGATAGATAAAACGAAGGTGAAACAGACCAGCATAAGGTCACTTCGAGAACATAACCATCTATGCCTACGCGGCAAAATACAAAAGAGGATGAGCACGGTAAATCCTAATGAATACACAGAAAATTCCCACAGGCTAGCTGCATCAAATGACGAAAACTTGAAGTCCGCATCAGGAACGTTTAAGACTATTGCACCGAGGTTTTTCTTTAAAGATGAAGAAACCGAAGTAATATCAATCATAATATCCCATATGTATTGCAAAAGTTGTCCGTCAGCAACTAGATCATCTTCGAGAAGAACCAGATATGAGTTAGAAAGAGATGAATTGACAGACTGCTTAATGCAAGATCCCACATCCAACAGAGTGCGACAGCTAAGAGAAAGCGAATCCATATTTTTCTGGCGCTTTTTTATGGCATCCACGGGTAATATCCTTGATAAAACCACAAGCTCAGAAAATCGATCCACTTTGTCTGTGGTGGGGCACAAAGTGGCATTGATATAGGAATATCGTGTTCCAAACAAATTTAGATCTTTTTCGATGGCTAGCAGCAAATTTACCGAAGACTCTAATAAGTACGACGGTTCATACTCGTCGATTTCATGAGTCCAACGATTAGCAGCGAGGATGGAAAAAGTCAATCCGGGGGCAGGATCAAGCTCTGCAAAGGGTTGTTTTTCCTGGCTGCGCACTCCGCCCTGGTACTGGAACGTTAAATGTCCTTTGGTAATTTTTCTGGCATTTATCAATGTTAAAGCTTGAGCAAAACGATATTCCTCGGCATCGCGAACCAAAGAGGCTGCGTAGTTAATATTGGCGTTGCCAAACAGATTTCCAATCAAAAATATTAGGTGCATCATCAGCATGATGAGAATGGCTGCGACAACCAGTTTCCACTGAATTGAGTTCCGCATTATCGGAATTAACGAGCACCGCTGGAGTTAAAAAAACGGTTTGCAAAATATAAGTACGATAAAAATAGTCCATATGTGTCAAACAAAGAATCAAATCAAATGCGCATGGTGGTGTGACTAACGAACCTGAAACGTTTTTTTCTTGGATCTCTTCGATCGGTCGCTACCGTGAAAACCTTCCCACAATTGTTTTAACTCGAAGGCAAAATATATTACCTATTTTGGCAGGAAATGGAAAATCTTAATTCAGCCCAGAATCAACATGTTTCTTTCACGCATTTTGCAAAACAACTTATTCGCATACCTCAGTGAGAGCTCAGTACCGTCTCAGAATATAAGGACAGAAAATTGTCGAAACAAACAGCTAACAGACTTGACCGCATCCACGGGAACCATTATGGACCACAACAAATACGGGACTGTAGATCTTACGAAACCAACTGCCATCAAATGAGCGATTTCCTTTGTCGTGCAATGACGAAGTGGTTGCCAAGGCTCCTTGAGTTATCAAGACTGATTACGGCAGAACCTAGCATTTATATTTGAAATCGTCACCTGTGTGGAAGGTATAGATGCACACCAATTTCGCTCGCGTCGCGGGCTGTTTGCTGACTGTCACCGCACACTCTTGGTCGGCTGCACTCGAAAACTGCAGAAAAATTCATTTGGTCTCGCTGGAAATTCCTAAGTCCTTCGATCAAATTTGGCACGAATGACTGCTGTCGAAATAATCTTTGTTTGAATTCCATCCGGCTCTCGTATTGTGGATGTCTTGTTTCATCAGCAAGCGGATCATCTCCGTCAGTCTCAGTCCTTCCCCGTGAATACTGGTGCTTCCCAAAGTTCCATATTTGCCTCCTTTCTTTTTCTTTTATTCATTAATGATTTTAAATCAACCTCGAACCCTTTCCACTATTTTGCCGATGATGCCACTCTCTATTCCCATCATTCCCGCTCTACTGGTCGCCAAACCAGTACCAACATCGATCATGATCGTATCGTTCTTAGCGCTTGCCTGAGATAGAGGACGAGTCCTTACCTGGACCTATATCAACTATGTTCAAGATTTTCCCCTTTCTACCTCATTCAAGCACCCTCCTTTTCCTTCTTAGCTAAATTTTGACTCGGCTTCTATTCATTCCGCTGAGTCATTTTCATTACTGAACTAAGCCATAAATCCCTTCCTTCCTGTCAACAATTCCCTCTCATGCTGCACTCAAAGTTGGTTTCCTATCCCGCTCCAGACGCTTTTTACAACCTCCCATCTTTTATACAAAACTCAAATCCGACCGATAGCGGAAAAGTATAGTCATGCGCAGGCGGAGCTTCGTCTGTCGCTATTCTGATTGGGTCCAAGTAAAAGCCGTTCTGCTGACCAAAGATCCCCCCTGTCCTCAAATCTTCAGTCACTTGTTCATCGCCGAGCGGTTGCTGCACTGTCTCTTCCTTCAGAGCTCGTTTCGGCAGTTCCCCTGCTTATTATTTTCTCTCGTTGCTCTAGTAATCAGGCGACAATTCATCCTTATCAAATCTCCATTCTTAGACCTCGAACTTCCTTATTTCGGTTTCTATTTATTCTCCGGACTGCAAAGCTCTGGAACATCCTTCCCTTTTCCGTTTTCCCGGTCATGTACCATCTGTTTTTAAAACCAGAGTCAACAAGCTGAATCCTACTTGAATGTCCCACAGTTAACCGCCAAAGAAGTCCGTAAACCTGTTGTGAACACTGCACTTGTACACCCATGATCGCATAAGGATGAAAGGTGAACTATTAACACCATCCGAAACGGCCAATTGTTTCACATCTCTCCCCTGTTGACCTAGTATGCCTGTTCGAATCTAAGGAACATGTGCAACGTGCAGCAAGTAGAGTCGCAACGACTGTGGCTCCACTAGGCATGTGTTTTGCACCGTTAAAGAGCAGTGTTGTTACAGGGCTGGGATAGAGTAGTACCGAACTTGATACTGAGTGGAGGAGAACTAACGACTGCCAAGCGTTTTAGTTACATCAGTTGCTGCGAAACGAAGAATGACAGCACGGCAGTAGATCTGAGCACGTGTATATCCAAAGCTTGGGAGCCATACGCTAGACCGAGGCACTTCCGGCATCGGCCGGACATTTCACTGAATCTGAAAGGTCGTGTGTACTGAACCTCAGTCCTTATAAGACATGCTTGGAACATGAATGCAGTGGAGGGGACATGTCCCGTAGCCACTGGGGCCCATTAGACGGGGGGGGCGGAGACCTTGACCCTGAAAGTTAGAGTGGCAGGGAACCACATTAGGTCAGGTGAGGTAACGAACCGGGGGACAACTAGTTGCGGTCTCCCACCAAAGTTACCGTCAGATCTGAGATTCAAACCTCTGACCCTTTCGTTGACAGATGGTTAATTCATATGACCCCCTGCGGTCAGTTCTGTTGAGTGGTTATGAGACGTGGAGTTTGCATGCCGACGAGAAGGGAGTCGATCACTGATCTCAATGCAGTATAGCCAAGGATGGATGGAGTGACTACCCGAGTAATGTGGGGGGTTAGGAATCTTGCATTAAGTGCCGTATACGAGAATATTTTGTCACAGAGCATGAAGCTAAGTACACTTAATCGGCAGGATCACCCGTTGCGTATGTCGAACATCATACCGCGACCTGTTTTTCGTTCCTCCATCGGAGCAGGAGAAACTACGCAAAGGTCAACAGATGACGCGGCAGCCTGGAATGAGAAAATGCCCAACCAGCTTAGCTAAAGTAGGGGTTTCACGTCTTCGTGATTGGGGTCGACAAGACCCGTCAACCAAATGACCGGAGACATTAAAGAATACGGCAGCAAACCACGAACATTAGCGATCATGTCGTCATTTTCTGTCGAGTCAAAATGACTGAAAAAGTACAGCTATACAGCCGGACTGCATTCCGTGTTGGCTACCACGAGATTTTTCCCGCTCTCGGTAGATCCAATCCCTGTTCCGCTAGCATAGCCTTTCTCAGGCAACGTGTAAATCCGGGAGGAACACAGCAGCCAGTAGAGCTAGCCCTGCTGTTTGATGGTGAGCAACGAGGATGATGATGATGATAACGAAATGGTTGGAGATGGTAAAACGAGGTCTGTTGAACCCCCAGGGACTCAACGACAGATCACTAGAGATTTGAGCTCATTTACAAGCCTCACCACACGACACGAGCACGCCTGTACATGTACACATTCACGCACCCGTTCATACACATGCGCGTACATACACACATGAACAAACACGCTAAAAAATTATCATGCATGTTGAACCTGTGCTGTCTGGTCATTGATCTGTCGATGACATTTATTTTTAGGTCCGTCTATTTGTTCCACTCTGTCTGCCTTGTCCGGCATGAGGTCGTGTCCACCGATCATGTGCTGATCGCAATGTGTCCATTTGACTGTTGTCAACCCGTCAGACTGCACACCCGATCGACCAGCTACACTCCTGTTCACATTACATCACTTAACTGTTTCAAACTGGTTCAATACAGGATAACCGTTCAGCTTCCCGATATGAATGATTCGTTACCAACCTTACGCTTTTCTGCTCAGATTCTGACCCCTTTCCGTCCACCCATTAACGAACGCATGGGGGTGCAGCAATGTTGATCGAACGTTTATTTTACCAATTCCGATCGACCTGATGCGGTGGTCATCATTATCATCATCATCATCATCATCATCATCATCATCATCATCAGTTCAGCGTTAAACAGCAAGGCAAGCCTCACTGACCGCTGCCGTTCCCCAGAAGTTACACGTTTATATAAAGAAGAGTGAATATCCAAACGGGAACAGGGAGTGGACCTACACAGGCGGGAAAAGATAAGACACTGCTGCAGCCAACACACAAAACACAGTCTAACTGTACAAACGCACGAGTCTGTCAATCATTCTGATTCGATAGAAAATGACAGCACGATCGCCACTGCTCACGGTTCACTGCCATATCCTTGAGTGTCGCCAGACAGCTAGTTGACGGGTCTTTCGGACGCCCAACGCACGAAGACGTGAGACACCCTACTTTACCTAACTTCGCTGTACATTTTTCTCATGCCCACGTTGCCACGTCATCTGTTGGCCTCCACATGGCTTCTCTCCATTCCTTAGGAGGAACACAAAATAAGGCACGGTATGGTAGAGCGAGTGTTCGTCGTACGGCAACAGCGTGGACCCAATCCAGCGAAGTCTAACTAAGTTTCATACGCTGAAACAAGCCTATTCTCAAGAAGTGGGCACCCAATA
>LUCM01010906.1:0-56407 GCA_008360955.1 Fasciolopsis buskii | reverse complement strand
GACAAACGTTCGACAGCCAATCGGATCGGTGGCCTGCGTCGATGGCCATTCAGCTGCAGCAAAAATCGCATCAAAACTAACGCATGGTCCGATTCGACGTACGTGGTCCAGTATGATCTGCAGTTCTGGACAGAACTGCGCCAACGGTAGCTAACTGCGATATGGTCAATCTGACTCAGTGAACCTGTCGAGTTAGAACGCCACGTCGCTGTGCGACGCGAACTGTGTCGGAAATTCGTACTAGATAGGAATAAATGATTATCTGCACAGAATTGGAGAAGTCTTTCTCCGTTGTATGTTCGCTGTGCAGGCAAGGCGCATCGCCCACCTAAACAGGACTCCGATGCACTCAGTTTTCCAACTTGTGCATTAAAGTCACCTGCTACCACTACAATGTCAGACCGTTTGCTCTTCCGAACAAGAGTGACGAGGTTATCGTAAAATTCGTCTTTCTCCATATCAGTGCTGCAGTCAGTTGGAGCGTATGCCGAGATAACAAATAAACTACGCTTAACACTACTATCCTTTCGGATGCCGACTGATCCCTGCAGTCTCATGGCACACAAGCGACTGTTGACTGGGATCCAATCTAAAAGGGCTGCTTCAGCCTTCTCATTCAAGACTATTCCTACACCACGTTGAACCACAGTTTGAGCTGCTTCGTCTCCTAAAGTGCGAAGAAAATATCTTGACGAGACGTTTGGCGCAGTTAGCTGAATTACTCTACTCGAATCCTGAATTCGTGTTTCACTCACACAGCAGACATCAATCGAAAGTGAGTCCACTGTCAGAGCCAAACACGCCTGTTTGGCCAGCCTGCATTGAAGTGCGCACATTGAAGGAACCCAGATTCAGAGGCTGACGAGGCTTGAGAAAATGTGAGCTAACAGACTGAAAACCACTTACTACACTACTTGACAATAAACCGTTGCGAGTATCGGGCGTGTTATCAATGGAGATACTATGGTTAGGCAGAAGGGGCAAACAGATTGGGTTGGAGACAGAAGAGACAGGTTGAATAAAAGAGAGGGAACTCTAAGCAGTAGCATACTTATCACTACCGGCCCCACCTGCGCTCGATGCAATGGGCAGCGCGGTCCTGATCATTCTGCGCGACGACCAATGCAGTATGGAATTATTTGTAGGCGTGTAACTCATGGGGAACAGATGCCGTACGTTTTTGTGATTTATTAAACTGTTATAGAATCCGAGAAACATGTCCATTCTGTGATGAAGGGCATGACCGACTTCAATTTCAAGTAACACCATCAGAAAAATTGTAAATAAGCAACGTTCAAAACAAAAATTCCAGATTGCTACCGTTATTAGTCACAAAAAACCATAACGTGCATGATGTGTACTTTACTGAAGCAATAGTGCCAACTTACGGCAGACACTAACATACATAAGGATAACTAACGAAGTCGTGATCACCATCATGATCCTTCACTGTTAACGAGCAAAGCGAAAACCACTGACCATTGTTTCCTTCAGTGTATCGGAGGTCTCCATACAGGGTAAATATGCAAGGTGCACACCGAGTGGATATACATGAGTGCGAAAAGAAAATAATGCCATAATATCAAATACATTGAATATGCAGTTCAGCTGCGCAAACACACCCCTGATCCATCCCACCTCGACAGGTAGTGAAAACACTATCGCCACTGCTCATGGTTTGCTGTCGTATGCTTGAGTGTCTCCAGCCAACTAGTTTACGGGTATTTGGTACCCCAACCACGAAGACGTGAGATACCTACTTTACCTAAGTTTGCCATATATCTTTTCATCCAACACTTTCACTTGACTTTTTCCATTCCGCAAGAGAACTGGAAAATAAGGCACAGTGTGGTAGACAGATGTTCACCATATCGCAGCACGTGACCCAACCAACAAGGTTTACTAAGCTGAGTACGTTGTGATAGATTCGCTGGACCAGTACCCACTATTCGATTTTTAACCTCGGCATTGCCCACGCTGTCATTCCATCCAATCTCAGCGATAATGCGCAAAAAATCGATGGTCGAAACCGTCCAAATGAAAATCTTCAGTACACAAGCTTCACTTCAACGTTTATGCTACTAGCTCCTGCTTCTTGGACTTCTCTGATTGTAGCCGTCCATGCGTTGCGATCTGCAGCTAGGTCTGCACATCTCAAAACTTAGAGTTGTTGCGCTAATCTCGTACTCCGAAAACCAATTGAAGGCCTAAGCGATTCATACCCACCTTAATAGCGCCAATCCACGTCTCCACTTGGTTACCAAGGCGACATTTTTATTTTGAACAGGTCGATTATAATAGCCCCGTTTTCTTTAATTCCGTCTCCGGTTAGTGCACGGATAAGTAAGGACTAGGCGAACGGCTGCATGGTAAACCCGCAGTTTCGTACGAGGCTTATTTCGCCGAGATCGTAATGGGAAAGCTCTTCCGGCGCAGTCTACGCAAAGCCTAATCTCGTCTGGAGCCTGGGGGGTCGGTTGGACAGTAAAGCTCAGGTACTTGAAATGAAGACCCTGTTCCAAAATGTCCCCCACTGGTGTGAGTACAAGTTGACAGGTCTTATGAGGGTGTGGAGAACTTCGTTTTTGATGTGTTTACCTCCAAGCCAACAGTCATGGTTTCGCATACCATCCGGTCTAGGACCGCCTGCACGGTTGCAGGCTCCTCCCCCAGAATAGCAATGTCGTCGGCAAACTCGAGGTAAGTAGTCCAACGATTGTGGCCAAATTGTATCCCTCGAAAGTTACTGAATGCGCGACGCGTTACGCGGTCTACGGCGCAGTTGAATAAAATCGGTGGTAGTGACGAACACCAGAGTTAAGGGAAAACTCTGGAGTTCCTACGCCATAGGCGAGTACGCGCGTCTGTGTTGACCAGCATACATAATACATCGGCTTTAAACAACCTAACGTACTTTTCCGGCATCCCGTCACTTCGAAGCATGCTCCAGAGTGACTGTCTGTCGATGGGATTGAATGCTTCACAGAAGTCGCTGAAGCACATTACGGTGGGTTGCTGGAACTTACACTGTTGTCCTAGAATTCAACGCAGTGTGAAGATCGGATCAGTACATCTTCCTCGACGAAAACCATACCGTGTTCGTGCGTCCGAACAGCAACAGATGGGTTTGACAGAACCATTATGAAGAGCTCAGCCGCCATATTGATGAGGCTAACACGCTTGCAGCTCGCACATATAGTCTTGTTGCCCTTCATTGGTATAGAGTAAGATAGAGGTTGCCGGTCTTTGTAAAAAGTTTCGCAGTCTCCGATACGAAGATGCAGCCTAGTTTGTGGCCTCAATGGGGATGGAAAACAACACTCAGAGATCCCGGACGGGATACCCTTCTTACTTTCTTGTTTTTCTCATCTGAACGGCTGAAAAATTTCCGATTCGCTGGGATGCTCAAAATTAATGTCATATTGCTCCATGTCTCCTGGTAATCTTAAACAGACAAACTCGATGGTAGAGAGATTGAGCAGCTGGCCGAAATGTCCGTCCGATCCTTAAAACTTTTGTTGACATCCTAATTTGAGGTAGATAATTTTCATCACGAAGCGTGAAGGATAGAGGTTGCACCCTTCCCGAAGAAGTCTGAAAAGCTTCCCGAAATTTCTAACGCCTGCTGTGGTTTCCATGCGGTCTGCAGTTTCATGCCGATATCACTTTCGGTCGCTTTTCGCTGAGCGTGTAGCCTCGCAGCGGGGATTGTGTAAACCGAGTGAGTCTAACAGTCTCGCATCTCCAGTCTTAGCATACCCACTACGTTTCTGCAAATGTTCAACCCTTTTTGTTCTACTTGGCTTTCACAGATGTTCACAGGATACTTGTGAACCCATCCACAACTCACTTAAGCTACCGTCCTCCTCAATCTCGGCTCGTTTAGATGTGATAGCATTGGACAGGATTTTGACCTTGTCTGGGATTGCTAACTTAGGCTTGTCGACTCTGCGCTGCGGTTGGATTTTCTGTCGTGAAATCTGAGAAGTGCATGCACCAATGTGTGGTCATTGACGTTAACGTTTCCTGTTGCGTCGCCCTGGTATGCCCGAGATTCCTCAATCGATGGGGGCCAGCGAGAACGATCCGATGCGTTGCCCTACCGTCGTTGGAGTACCATGTCAGGAGATGCCTTTTTGGATGTTGAAAGTGGGTATTAATGACGACCAGTCGATTGAGATCCGCAAAAGAGACCAAGCGGTCGTCCTTCTTCTCAATGCTTATCGCGGCCGAATCTTCCTAGTTTATGATGGGTGTACTTATCTGTTGGTCCCATGCGGTCGCTCCAATCTCTTGCAGTTAGAAGCATGTTGCAACTAAGGATACGGTAGACTAAATCCTGAAATTCTTTGTATGAAAGATTTTTTGCGTTTAGCTCAGCCTGTAGGGTAGGACAGTAGACTGCAATGACGGTCACGTTGAACGCAGTGCTCCCGAACCGTGCTACTGCAAATCCTAGAGAAACTGGTTCCCAAGAGATCTGGGGATTGTGAATTAGACTGTTCCTTCCAATCGCAACACTGTAAGGTTCCCAAATGTCTTCTGGCTCACTGAGACATCCAGTGGGACGTAGCCTTTGGGGATCATCGGCTGCCGGAGTTCGGCGTGAGCACTCCAGGTGGACAGGCAATATCTACCTCGTAATCACAGAACATGCACATGGAAATGCGTTGGCTACCTGTGTCCAGAAGAACTCTCAGATTCCAATAAGCAATACGCATGCAACATCTTGTGTTAAGGTTTTTCTTCCCAGTTCGCGTTTAGGTCACCTCGGCCACTGAAGAAGTAGAGGGCGCGTCGCTTACCGAGGACGTCGCAGCATGGCAGGGGCAAACAGTAGAAACAAAATCCATGAAAATTCTTAGGAATAGGGTAAGAAGTGACGTCCCCAGCGACACCCGACATTTGCTCGAGGTGGTACCTCTACCCGGTGCACAACTCAGTACGACCTGCCGGGCAACAGAATGTTCAAACAATGGCAGCCGCTTCTCGACCAAACGGTTCATAAGTATTTTGGTGGTAGTCTACTAATCCGGGAATCGCAACGCGTCCGAGGTGATCTTGGTGTATGGTTACCGATGACCCATTCGCCACTCGACAGAACCGACTGCAACTCAAGGGTTCATGCAACCAAATCCACGAAGCTACCCGAGGAACTAAAAACTCCGACGAGGAGTAGGATCAAATTAAGCAGGCGATGCATTTGACAGCAGATTTCGCCTGCGGTCCCAGATCTAGCGTTCACCAAAGATACTGGATCTCGCAAGGGTCGCTGGGTCTAATGGAGTAAAAACGCCAGCTGCCTAACTGCATGGAAGTGAGTAAGATGCATCTGCAGTTTCAGCCTCAGTTGACAATAAGCTTTAAGAATGACCGCAAAAACTGGCGGGTTAAGTTAGTCGAAGAGATGGAGGACGCGGCCGCTTCAGGTAACAGTCAAAGACTGTTTAAGCTTATACGCGACAGCGGTGGGCGGCTAACTGTGGTTATTAAAGTCGTGTGCGATAGGACTGGAGGGCTCATCCATGGTTGACAGAAAAGACTGGACCGTTGGGCAAAAATTTACATACACCTCGCGGTGGCTTAAGCCACCACAAAAACAACACCTTATTTTTCTTGAATTAAACGTTGTTTAAAAAAGTCGACTTTGAGCTAAACCACTCCATAGAGGACGAGAAATTGAGAGGAAATGTTAACGACTGGAAACGGCACAGAAAACAGAGCAGACGACGAATTACCTGTACAGCACAAACACCAGGAGTGCCGTTGATTGCATTTTCAATCAATTTAACACATGACCCGCAGGTCATTCCAGATATCTCCAGAAAACACGCACCTAAGTAACCCCCATCTGACATCCTTGGTGAACCGTTACATTATTTGCGTGCGCGCCGCGAAGCGAAGAGTACGATGAGACTGTCTGGTCAAGACTGCGCGATTAGTTATAACAAAACCACCAATTACAGTTCCAATTCCAGTTAGATTACAGAACTATATGGCGAGATGCCTGATCGTCCAGGTTCTTGCACCGAGGGCTCCTTGGATCTGAGGACGCTGCGACAACAGGAGGGTGGGAAACCCACTTCAGTTACTACAAGGGAGGAAACAATTACTGGGATGCCTTTTTTCTGGACCATCTCCTCAGCCCTACAATCCACACACCGTCCTCTCTGAACGCGGCTAGCCATTCATTGTCTACTCTCCCTCTGAATTCGCTCACTGACCCCACCTCGACCACTTCCTTTGATAGCTTGTTCCAATCATTCTCCACTCTTATGGCAAATGATTTGCCCTCGCACAACCGTTTTCCCGTTCCCTCTAAGTGTTTCATTCCCCCTTAACTGAACTAGGGCCTCACGGTGACCTAGTATCTCTCCAGGCCCTTAAAGATCTTAAGGGGCTGTATTAAGTCACCTCTTTCCCTACGTCGTTCCAGGGGGTTCAATCCAATCGCCCTCAGCCTCTGTTCATATCCCATATGGTTCAGATGTTCAACCCAGCAGAATTTTACTGTCTCTTACCGAGTACGGTCTCCGTGCATGGACACAGTGTCCCAAGTGCTTTCGCACAAATGGCTTGAAGAGCGGCAGAGGAACGTTAGGCCTCCGAGATTCTACGGTCTTCTTGAGTTGGCGTAGAGCACACCATGCCTTCTTGGCTGACTTCTGACATAGCAAACTAGGTTGAAAGTCCGCACTTAGGACTATCCCGAGGTCTCTTGCTTGCTGGATTGGTTCCAACGCGACCTGATTCCCAGATGGACCCAGTTGGCCAGTGGAATTCGCTTGGGCCGCTGACATTTTTCCAAGTTCAACGGAAGACCTCACTTCACCGACCACTGGGAAACTTTAGCCATATCCCTCTGGATAGCCTCACTATTTGCTGTCCCTAATAGTTAGATGTCGTCAGCAAACATGAGACACGGCTTTTCCAATCCATTAAGTACGTCGTTGGCTTATATGAGGAGGGGCAGTGGCCCTAAAACAAACCACTGAGGCACCCCGCCGTGTGGCGATCACCTGTCCAATAGACACCCTTGGGCTCCCACTGGGAAAGATCTGCCTTTCAGACTTTTGTTATCCCATTTTTCACCTTAGCATCAACTCCGAATGCCCCCACTTTCTGTGGTTCGCGGAATCAAAGGCCCAATGGCAGATTTCTACCCTTTCGCCCCCGTTAATTTTACCTGTTACTTCGTCCAGGAGGTTTATGAGGTTGACCAGACAGGAACGAGTGTGCCCAAACCCGTGCTGCGCCGTGATCATTAACTTGTTAGCCTCCAGGTGATTGACTGTCCTGACAAGGAGGACTCTTTCCAGAGTTTTTAGCATGTTGTATATCAGGCTCACCGGTCTATAGCTACTTCAGTTGTCACCGTCCCCACCTTTATGCACCGGTGTGACTGTTGACGTCAATCAGCCCGCGGGGCGCCGCCCTTCGCCCAGCGATGCATTAAAGGGCTGGGTGCAAAGTTTCACCAGCGTCTTCACTATCGCCGGTTGGATCCCATCAGATCCCGATTCTTTGTCTAAGCGTCCATTTTTTAGGCTGCCCCACACTTCTTCCTCCGTGATCGCTCCATTCGGCATCTCCATCATAAGGGTGACAGGACCGAGTGTTTGTCCCTGTGTCCCTTGATCCAGCCTGTATACTGCCTGGATAAATTTCAAAAGACGGTTGGCTTTTTCTTGGCTGCCAGCCGATTTAATCACCGGGTGGTTTTTACACCACCTGGAGCCTTTCGCAAAGCAGCCTTAGACTTAGTTGTAATAGGCTGTGGGGTGCCTTTTAGTGGCCTAAGCGATCCGTTGCTTTCGGGCGGTTCGGCACTGCCGTTGGATGCCGGACATTCTTTCTTTCCGCTATATACCTTAGATGATCTCGGTAGCCCTGTGTGTCCTTATACCTCAAGGAAGCCTTGAGTTTCCTATTTCTGACTCTCGTGATCCTATTCCTCCAACATGGTGGTAGCCCCTTTTGCTTGTTTCTTGGAGGGGTGCAACCAAATCTGGTGTTGATAACAGGTTGCCCTCAGTTGCCTCCCACTGACGATTTACGATGTCGCCACCTCTTTCCACTTCGCACAGAATTTGGAAAACCAGGTTCAGCAGACTTCTTTTATTCTTTCCCGAGAAGTCCCTGCCATATTTACCGGAGGCCTTCAGTTCCTGCAGGCTCAATCGCGTACGGATTACGGCGTGGTCACTTTTAACTATTTGTTCTTCCAACTCAAGGCTCCTTGTATCTTTCGGTGTTCTCGTTGGCACCAACTCAAAGACTAAAGATATTTGGCTGAGTCTCCTTCTAGTCGCTTGGGTAGCACGTTTGACCACCCCATTTACGTGCACGAACTATGGGAGCTGATGCCAAAACTGCTTTCCGGGACTGTCTCGCAAACCCAGTCAATCTCAGGGGCATTGAAATCTCCTATTATGAGAGCTTGCCAGCAGACTGTGCAACTACAGTGAAAAAGAGAAACAACTCCCCGTCCTCCACTTGCGTCGACCCCGGTCTCCGGTACACCTACAGCCGAGATCCTCGAGCCAGGAGTTGCGATGATGACTTCCAGAGCTTGTGTTTGTCGTATGTAGCTTGTGGCCCTCCTGTGCCTCGTACTTTTCATCCACTAGTATCGGGGTCCCGCCTTCTACTCTCCCATCCGTTCTATCCATTCAAAGGAATGAATAATCCCACACCATTGGGTTATTGTCACACTCCCACGGCCGTAACCAGGTCTCAGTGACATCCACTACAACTACATTCAGAGGTCTGATTAGCAGCCCCGGCCACTTACTAACCACACTTGCAGCATTGGCTCTTCCGGCGCATGGCAGCTACGGGTGTCGGGTCCAGACTTAGTGCGCCCACCAACTAGGTTCATTTCTAGCAGGGATTTGTATTCACTTGCCCTCCTTCACCCAACTTTGGGATTCTAAGATTGGGGACTTGCAGCCGCGCGGTATTGAATCCTGGCGAGCCCCACTTTGCGTCCTTAGCCTTGATTCTGCTTACGGAAGTACCATCCGGCACTATGGTAATCACCCCCTGGTGATCGTCTTGAGTCTATCGGTCGATGTCAAGAACTAATCCCTGTGCTGTGGATAGGGACTTCCACCAGCTTTGGCCGTGGGTCCCGACAGCCATAGTCACTGATTCCCTGCCACCTATCCAGGCGAAGTAACCTTTTGATAGCACTATGTTCCATTAATTCCACTGTTTGGAGCAGCTTTACTGCATGGCATCTCACTGTCCTTTCGCTCTGCTTTCCCCCTTCATAAAGGGCTCCAGGATCCCAAGTATAACGACATTTCGATTTCAAATCAACGCGAATTCTCCAGATTTTTATACGCTACTGAGCTCCCGTCCCATCTGGTGCAGGGCTTGCCCTGCGCCCTTCAGCCTTGCACTTACTTTCTAGTATCTTGTGAACGGGTCGATGACATTTGCCACTTCTTAGGTTCCTATAATCGTGCGCCTATGCCCTCTCTTCATGGGCCCCTTCTTTTTCGCCTCTTTTTCTTCTGGTTTGCTCCCCACCCTTACCTCTTGTTCCCCCTGAGATGACACTTTCGCGTTACGCCGTCCATTCTCCGAGAATCCCCCCAGCCCTATCCGGTCAACTGAGCCTCCTCTAGTAGTCTCTTCCGTTACTGCCCGTGCCGGTCCCAGCCCCTCTTTTTATTGGCTGTCCTTATCCTCTGCACTGTTGATAGACCGATCCTAGCAGTGTCGCCCCGCAGTTTAATGTATTGAAGTGTTAGGCATGTCTGAGCCTGAAGTGACTTGGTCCATGCTGGCACTTTGTTCGACCCTAATTTATGTACCCAAATTGGAATGGTAAGATTTTAACCCAGTATCTTTAAAGAGGCCTGAAAGTGAAGTTATCCTCAAAGAATAAAATCCTAAGCCTAAGAATCTGGGGATGCATTGATTTTCAGGAATAAATTAATAGTTTTTGGCAACGTCTTTCTTTCGGCCCGCTTCGACACTGGGTTTTGAAATTTTGGCGTGTTTGGTCTCGTTTCGCCTACCGGGCTGGAAGCTTATGCTTCACAGTCAGTTCAGTTTCACTCAGTGGCCTTCATTGTTTTACAGCTGATGCTGAGCACTCTGCCTCTGGCTAATCACCACGAAAAACAGAAAGAATCTCTATTACGTGTTAACAACTACCTCGTATAACGTTCACTTGCCCTCAACCGATGTGACCGCTTGTGCGTCACTCTTATTCGGCCCTGTGCAATTTCAATATTGAAAAGTTACGCACTCGACCGGTAAAACGAAAACACATTCGGAGCCGGTGAGAGGTTCAAGAGAGTCCGGGCGTAGCTTCCGCGAACAAAGTGCAAATCGCAACCACTCTGGGCGGTAAACGTTCAGCTAAGCAAGCGAGCAGTAAAGAACAAATCCGTGTTCTGCTACAGGCAATCGTTCTCCTTTCCGAAAGGAGGGTACTCAAATAGTTTCCTCTCCTTATGCTTTATTTCGCTATACTAGGCCTAAAATCCATGGAAAGCTCAAATATATCCAAACTATTTTTCTGGCCATATGAAGCTCACTGTTAACCAATGCGTTTTTTCTCATGTGCATAAATCATTTACGATGGAACCAGAGGGCAAACAAGAACTCCGTTTTTTGGAAATTCATTGCCAGTAGTACTCGAAATTTTCAATAGGTATTCCTAGCAATCACTATTTAATTTGCTTTTTAGTGTCGTTGCCCTCTTGTTTGTTTGTTTCACGAAAGTGTCCTGAACTGGATTGACCGATGCGGAATTTTTGTCGTATTACTGCATGTCATACTGTTATTGCCTTTACAGCATAATATGGTTGGCTAAAATCAGTAGTGGCAAACTTGTTTCACTCGAATGATTTTGCCCTCGTTTCTCCGCCATTCAGACTGGTGGAATTCGCCAAATCTAATCTGGGTGGATGTTCGGTTATCACGAAGTGCATACGTGCGAAAGTAATGTTGAGAGAGCTAAAAATGGACGCAGTGGTTGCTCCGCATAAGGTCACGTCATCAGAAAAACACGTTGTTTCAAAAAGTGCTAATAACTCTTATCCTTAGCTAACTGCAACGTCTACTTCCAGAAACTTGTGAAGCTTTTCATTCCGTAGTTGTCAACGTAGGTGAATCGATGATTCTTGAAAGAGACAGTTGTTTCAATAAAATTATGAACGATTACGGCTCATCGCACGAAAATGGGCTGTGTCTGCGAAATGTTTTAGTTTCCGCTGGCGAGGAAAGGAAAACGGGTTCTTTGGTGGAAAGAGTGCTTTCGGCAAAGGCCGGGGCAGGGTTAATGACCATCGAAGGAAGTATTTTCACGGGAACAGCTGCCAAAACGCTATGTGGATTAAGCAAGCCGTAGTCGCGTTTGCCTATAGATTCGAGAACGCTATTGGCAGCAACACTGGCGGAAAAAGTAAACAACTTACCTCCGGACACTACTCTAATTCTTATGGTTGATGGCAAGTCAGCAACTTCTGTGGGCCCCACCATTGTGAAAACTACTGCTGTCGTTAATCGCAGATGAAATTTTATCTACTTCTTTCTTTATTAATGAAACGAAAACCGCATATTATTTTCAAGAATGGAACTGCATCCATTAAGTGGCTGACAATTAGGGAAGTTGACCGGTTGTCGGAGGATTTGAACATGCGACATTCTCGCCCATATGCCAAGCCATTTTCTGCTTGATCACTGCACATCGCTGTCCACAATCGTGGATGGATTAAAATAACACCCAGTAAGCCTATCAAAATGGCTAAGCTGAGCTTTTATCCGCCATCCAGTTAGCCGATCTTCGAGATAGAGCTGCACAATTCGCTCTGTATTTTGCTTCCAGAAACAGACCCACTTCATAAACTTACTACAATACATGCAATTGTCAAACTATGGTACACTAACTGACCGGAATTCCATCAGCGGGTGTCAGTTACCATGTAGAATGGCCTGGGAAACAAAAACTGGACGCCATTGGGCTGCACAATTGTTCTTTAAAAAGGATAACGTAATGGGAGAGTCCAGTGCCGCTGAACCGAAGATTAGTTGAGCATGCCAGCAGGTTGATATGGATCACTTGCCCAAGACAGAGACCCTGGAAGACGTCTCCCCTCGACAAGCAGTGCCACAAGTGGGATTTCGTTGAATCCGTTTATTTGCTTACTAAGGTGCTTATGTGTTTTGGCGCAGTAATCCGTCATTCACTAAATCCAGGCGGTCGTTTGAAATGGGTTTTCTCGTCCTCTCACATGTCGAAGCGCCTTGCGTGCTGCCGACAGGAAGTGCTCTTTGAGATGAAGCGACTGTTGAACAAGTGTCTCGCAAAATGGCAGTTAGCGATGAAAATCCGTAGTGTGCTTGACTGCCGGTGTTAACAGCAATATATCAAGGCGACTAGGGCAGCGCGCACTGTACAGCCCAGATATAAGTATAGAAGTACATCAGATTATCCCGCTGTTACTTCCCCCGCCTGATAAATTAAACCCTCGGCACCGAGGATTGCTTGAACACCACCTAGTTACCTCTCATTATATTCATATATTCTTTGTCAGCATCAAACGGTCAACAAGCCAAAGCCCCAAGAAACTGCCCCAGGCGTAGGATCAACGGTTAACGAAAAAGCGAACGATATCAAAGAAATGAAAATTGCTCAGTAAATCTGATGGGTAGATTGCCTTTGTCAGTTACATCGTTTATTTGCAGCAACCGCCTGAACATTACGCCATAGGTAATAAAACAATTTAAAAACTGTGTACTGCAAAAACAAATGGAATGCCCAGGAACTACTCAGACGCTCCCGGTGACCTTACCCGTGAAGACAATAACAGGTTACGAAGCACTGATGCAAAAGTTCTAGGATAGAACTGTGCATATGAATATAGTGATTTTTACATGATTGCGATTTTGCTAGTTATGGCTCTTGGGTAACACTGGTGGGGATCCCAGCAATCAGTGTAAAAGAGCTACTGCCAAGGTACTAATTTCGGGGAAAATTTTCACTTTGTTTTAACTGGCTTGGTGGTAATTGCAAACTACCCTTGTCCAGTAGCAAGCTCTGCCTTTTGGTACTAGATACCATTTCCTCCAGTTTCCATGACACGCCTGACGCCTCACTGAAGTGAAATGTTTATTGCGGAAATGGGCAGATACTCAGCATTGGGGCCTCGGCAAACCAGAAGATGAAGCCACCGGCTGGTGGTTTTTTGAACGAGTCCTGTAAGTCTGCACCACAAGGTTTACTTCATCTCGGGTTTTCATTTTACACCAGTTTTTTGATGGACCTGTACATTTTTTGTTATCAGTGACTTGTTTACTCAGTTTTAGTGTATTTCCCTCTGAGAAACTTACAATTCCGTTTTGTTGGAACAGCGGTTAGCAGACGAAATTCCGTCCAGCATTTCCATTTTTATCGTAATTGTAATTAACTGAGCAGTTTGCTCAAGTTGTCCACATCGATAACTGGCTATTCAGCCTTGAGCCGGAATAGGTTCAGATATCTGTGGCAATAGTTGAACTGCAAAGAGGAGAATGGAAACCACAATTGGACTGATCGTGTCGGTTCTGAACCTGTGCTGGACATATTTAAAATTACCCAGTACCTACTGTGACTTATCGCCAGCATTGTCGCCAGAAACCTGTTGCCTTTTATCGTTTCAACGATTACATGGCTGCTCGACTGTTCTGAGCAGGCGGCCACCGTGTGATTGCCAGGTATTATGGTGGATATGCTTAAGTTGCTGCGCTACCTGTCAGCTAGACAAAACAAAGCGTTTGTGTCCAAGTCATGGCTTTTAGAGGACATGCCCACTAATAGTGTTCATGCAGGACGGCGAGAAATCGACTTGCTATCTGGAAAGCAGTCCGTGTGCGCCTTCAGACTTATCTACGTATTATTGGCCTCGCGGTGGCATGAGCTTTTAGAGGAACGACGACCTTCTGAGCTCTTTTCCTTTAAAAATGTGGAATAACGGCGAGATGCTGGCACCATCGGCCTTGGACGACCTTGCGATACATTGCAAAGAATTGCATCCTGCGACGCTGTACTAGGCACGACCACCACGTTTAAGAAGCTGTCTCGTCGAATTTCGTGGATATCAAGATCTACCAGTTGGGCCTGCGCCATTGCATCAAGAACGATCCTAGGTGCTTGAGGCAAACGAAGCTGGCATGTACGAGAAAGTGCATCGGGGGTGGAGTTATCTATCCCAGAGTCGTCGTTTACCCACATAGAACTGTGAAGCAAAGTCTAGGAGGCGGATCTTGCGTGGCGAGTACCAATCAGAAGCTGAATGCAGCGCGTTTACCAGTGGTTTGTAATGTGTAAACACCTTGACTGGGCTACCTCTCTAATGCGTGCCTGAAGTGTCGGACAGCGAGGCAGATGGCGAGAAACTCCCTGTCAAATGTGGTGTATCTGGACTCGGCCAGCTCCAGCCGCTTGGAAAAGAGTGCTAAAGGCTTCCAAGAACCGCCGGTTTACTGTTGAAGTACGGCTCCGACTGCAGCGTTTGAGGCATCCGCAGTTAGAGATATGGGTGCTGAAGGGCCGAGATGTGTGAGCAGCGCTATTTTGGTGATAGCATGCTCAACAGAAATGAACACCTGTTTCGCAGCCTCGTGAGACGTAAACTTGCGCTCAACTCCCCGTAACAGGTCCATAAACCAAGTAATTATTTCTGCGAAATTCGGGATGAAACGCCTATATGAGTTAACCGGGCTGACAAATTGCCGTAATTATTGATAAGAATGGGGCTCTTGATAGTCCCGAATAGCAGTGACCTTATCCGGTGAGGGCGCCATACCTGGTTACGAAACGATATGGCCTGAGGATGGTACACCGGGTTTTCCAAACTCACATTTTGAATCGTTAATCGTTACGTCATGTTTGATGGAGCGGTTGAAAATAGCGCGTATGTGAGCGGAGTGCTGCTCCTTCGAGTGGACAGCTCCCAGGATATCATCTGGTCACATATACGTATTGCCTAAACCGGCTGTGACCTCGTGCATAAACCTATGGAAGGTTCGAGCCGCACTGCGGAGCCCGAAGAGCATCCTCACGAATTTACGCGGTTCAAAAGCGTCAGCAAAAGGAGCAGAGACTAGCGTAAATAGCTATGCCCTTTGGGCCGTACAGTGAGCAAGATTGATTGTCTTAAAGCAGATCCGTTAATGTTTGCTTGCCCTCAATCATTGCAACAACTTATGCGTCATTCTTAAGCGGCTCTACGCGATTGAAGTACTGACAACCTGGACTCTTGACTGGTACAACGAGAAAACAGCATGAAGCGGTGGAGGGTTAAGTATATTGCATAAGGAACGTGCTAGCACAGCTTGCGTGAGTAGGGCGCAAATAACGACCGCGCTGGACCGTCGACGTTCGGTTAATTGGGCGATCCGGAGGAAAAATCCACCTTCCTCCATATGTTTCTAGTTCCAAGCGGACTAGCAATTCTGATCGTAATTTGACATTGGCAAATCATGCTAGTTATCGTCATCCGTCTGTTTCAGCACGGCCTTAATTCTAGATTTCTTTGACCGACCTGGGTTTTGCTCTTTGTGATTCTAGACTGTCTGAACTGATGGAGAAAATGGCGATCTGAAAATTGTTCCAATTGAGGGGTAATGGTGAGTGGCTTGGAACATGCACTATGGTAAATAAAAAGGCCAAACCTACGGGAGTGGATGGGAAAGCGGGGAGACGTGTCTATGGTAGTTACACGTCCGCGAGTTGAACAACGTTGGGCATAGTTGTGTGCTAAGGATCGATCCACCCCTTAAATGGTTCTGACTATTCCATTTACCAATCAGTCAGAAAGGGTTAATCTTAGGTATGCTCATATAACACTAGCATATTAGGTTGTCCTGTGTCCTAAGAGGGAATGTCATGGAGAGCAAAGGTCAATTAGAAATAGGGGTGGGTTAATGCTTTGACCCCAAGCAACCTGACGAATGCGATCGGGTCAGGATGTAAGATACTCACTCGGGCCCTGGAGAGTACAAAGGTTATTAAGATGCGAGACATTCGAAGAGTTACGGCGACTGCTGAAATTAAAAGGAAAAATTAAAAGCTCTATCTGTTGGAGAGTATTCACAAGAAGGAAAGCGGAGGGAGTGGTTTGCATTCAGTGACTCAAATCAGTACGGCTAACGTAGTATGGGAGCTGTCGCTGCAAAGGCTTAGGGACAATAAAACGGACTGGGGATTAAATCAGATGATTTGCCATCGGCTAGTTTTACAATTGCCAGCATAGATAGGACACAGAAATCCTTCGCTTTACCTGCGTGGTGGTGAGTGTGCACCTGTAAAATAAGTAGACAATAGGCACCCTAAAGAGTGTTAAGGTGTTTGAATGTAATGTCTTGGCGGCTGTTGTAATACAAACGTGATAATATGACGGCTGATGTGGAGGTCCTGAACATACGTATCCGACGCGCTTGTAGGAGACAGGGGAGTTGGGGTGGAAATTTAGATGGGTGGGACCATTGATACAAGTGGAGAGCCTGTTGCGCTAAGATCCAGCTAAGTTTACAGCGTAAGAACCAATGGTATACCAGGCAAACGAGGGCATTGTCGGATTTCCCCTAAAGCAGGATCCGGTCCAGACTGATGGGAGACAATCTCAATGCTGAAGGTGGCCGGTTCCTTCACAGCCCGGTTTCACCTCCTGGTATTTTTCCTATCATAGGCGTGATTGACCCCATATAGGAACTTTCCATAGTTTCCCCGCCCGATCATAATTTCCCCCGATTGGTAATTTTCGCGCAACTGCTGGGAGTGGTCTGTTTTCCCCTAACTTGGCAAGCCATGGCCTTGGTGCTACTGCAATAAGGGCTTCACTGCATAGGGCTGTGGAAGCGGAAATTGGGATAAGCAATGAGCACAGCTGGTATTATGGAGCACTTTTCGGGTGTATGGACGAAGCCGCTACTAAGCCTGGTCACGTTCCGTGACTCACATTTAGTTAGGTCCGGCGAAGGGAAAGTAACGTATAAGGAAAAGGACCATTCGTTGCTGTCATGTAATCAAAAGGTTAGGATGCGAACAGGCAAACCGGACGGGATAAATATCATGAGACGGGACGCAGTGAGAGGAAGAAGGCGATTACTGAACTATTGGGAGTTCTTTAGATAGAGAAAAAACATTGTTTCTTTAAAAGAAGGAAGTTTGATTGGTTAAGGATGGTAGGGGAAGAAAATGGAACGGGGCATTAGCTTACAGGAGACGGCAACCTCCGACCTTTGTCCGATGCCATGTTGTTACCGTATTTGCTTATACCAGATTCAGACTTCATCATGCAGGCCGGCATGGGTATTCATAAATCGATGGCTGACTCAAAAGCACGCTCTTCCGGGATTTGTGCGTTGGTTAGTTGAGGGACCTGGAAGAAGTATAAGCGAGCATTTAGGGCATCCTCAAAATTGTATTGGTTCTGTATACACCGAATGCTAATGGTAAGTTTGTTCCATTGCCTGAAATTGACAACGAGAAGGCAATACAATCCTAGGGATCATTTGGCATTCAATGTATGGATGGTTAGAGACCTGTGACGGAGAAGATAGAAGCTGGCGGAGGAAAACATAAGTGGGTCGAATGAGAAGGAACGCTTATTCACCAGAATATGTAGAAAAGCCAGGATAAATTCCAGTCCCCATGGCCAAAGTTGCTCAAGTGTGGGTGCTGAACAGCGTTCCATGTAAATAAGATTTGTCGGCCAACCCATCACCTTGACTGATGACGCTTCTCTGAATACTTTCAATGAAAATCCTATCTGACTTTTACACGCCGCATTGCACCATTGAGCAGCACTCGAGGCATTGTTGAACGTGTGCTTTACAAGCGCCGAGTATGCTGTCGGATAATTTCATTTTGCGAGATATCGGACTTGCATTTTGCCTAGTTTTGGCCGACTGAATAACTGCCTGCTTTCAGAAATTTTGAGAGGTTAGGTAGTTGAGACCAAAGTCACTAACTGTGGGTCTTTATGCGGCAGTAGATCAGGGTAGCAAAAGTAAATCTATAGGTAGTGTACATCTACATATGAGCATTTTGCTCGTGTCGGTAGAGAATCTCATCATCCAGGAGGTACAACAATTGTCCAAATCAGACGAATCAGTGCGAATTTCTCTAACCGCAGTACTAACTTCATTGGGCTTAGGAAGGTAAACTATTTTTTATGCCATCAGCAAATTGGAAAGAGACACTGTGAGGTATTGAATTTAGTGCGTTAATAATGTATATACGGAATAACACGGGACCAAGTACGTTGCCCTCTGTGATGGTGCCGCTGATGGAGGCCACCTGTGATCTTTGGGTTAGGTAAAATGAGAACCAGGACAAAAGAGGATCGATGATGCAGAAGGGCCTGACTTCAAATATAAATTGCGGATGAGAGACGTGGTAGGGGCCTTAGGCATATCAAAGTTGATGACGTGAAAGCCCCCCATATCGCTCTGTTGGTTAGAAGGTTAAAAAAGCCAAAATGTCGAGTTGGGCATGGACGGGATCGGAGTAATACGTGCTATCCTGTCTTATGGGGTTGAATGTCAAGAGGTAGTCCACGATGGGCCTTTTTGTCACCTTTTCCACAAACATGGAGATAACAGACGTGTGTTTAATGGAACAATGATTATAAAAATCATTCAAAGATCCGTTCCTATGGCGGGGACTTACTGCAGGGTGATTCCAGTTGTTCGGAAATACACCAAAGTTTAATGAAAATTTAAAGGGATTGAACAGTAGCAAGGGTAAGCCAGGGCCACAAATAACAGCATCTGTTGGAGGGATGCCATCAGGTCCCTGACGAGTCCCTGGTTTGCAATGGGCTAAGTGCCTTGCAATAGTAATAAATTCGAACGACACATTAGATAAAACCGGGATTGTTCCCATTCTGTGGTTGGGGTGGGTCATTGGCGGCAGCCGGGGCCATGGAGGTGACAAAATATCGATTGAATGCCTCGGCTATTATTTTCGACTTCGTCACGGACTTACCATTCGGCAAAATTAGAAAGTTCATCGCAGGCTTGCTTTCATGGGATCTTACTTTATGCAGGGTTGAAATTATAATGGGATGATTTTGATGCATCAGCGCCTCAGCTTCTGTTCGAAGATTGACTTAGGTGGAATAATGTCATACAGGCGAATCAAAAGAATAAACTTGGAATAGCCATTTGTCAGTGGAAAGTGCTGCTGTAACTCAACACATCTGTCTTTCAAGGAGCTAAGTTGTGAAGATGTTTGAAATTTTTCCTACTTTAATGGTCACTTATGAAATGCGATTAGAAATGCGCTAGAAAACAGCTTCTCCAGTTAACGTGGCTTACTGGAGGCGACAGGAGCTGCGGTTAAGATGGGGTGGGTGAATTTTGTGGATAGGATGATTAGGGGTGAGACACGTATATGGATCCTACCATGAACTATCCTTTGGCCGCTCCCCAGACACTTGCATCCAACATAAGCCAAGGTGCGGCGATCAGTATGTGAAAAAATGAGATCTAATATATTATTATTTCTGGTGGGTGATGTTGTATGCTGTACCTAACCCCATGGTGTGGGATGGAGACAAACGACGTTTGGTTTGGTGGTTCCGTAGTCGTGGACCATTTGAGGCCAGGAGATTCAAGTCCTCGGCAGTACTTTTAGATGTTGAGGGGAGGGCGGCAGAGTGGTCAAATGAATTCGCTAAGATGAGGAGCCCTACGTCAGTACGTGATGGAGGGCGATAAGTCAAATTCATATGGATAACAGAGGATGGCACCTTCATGGTGAGCTATGCGTATTCTTGGATCGGTTCAAGTATGGGTTGCATCATAATGGGGAATGACAGGCCCTGCCTTGACTAGATAAGGCGACCGCCCCAAGGGCGGTTATTTCTAGTGACTCTAAATTATTGGTATCCCGCAAGGGAAGTTACACCATTAGGTATGTACCCGCTAAGCCAGAACTCAGTGACAAAGATAATATTCAGATTGGAGGACGCAGCAAAGCCTTTCAAGTGGCTGAAATTATCTAGGACATATCGATAGTTAATTAGCGCAAAAGAAATGGCTATAATTCCGCCGAGGCGGGTTGAGCGGTGGGATTGCAAAGACAGAGTGGTGTCTGACGAGGAAGCATAATGGGAATATGTGGGTAAACAGATGGTAACAACTTTATTTTAGTGGACGTTGAATGAGATACAGCATAAGGCGAATGTGAGGAAAAAATAAGGCGCACAACTTCCTTCATAACGCTCTTATGTGGTAACCGGAACTATTGGGAGGACGAGTGTGTAGGGAGGCGGAAGTGGGTAGGAATAATGAGGTGGTGAGGTTCAGGAGTGAGGGAGAGAGAATGAATTTTCCGGCTGGGTTGGTATGAACGAAAAGAGACATTAGTGGAATGGCATACCGTCCTTATGCTTGGGCGCTTTTAAGCGGAGGCTGGTGATAGTGCCATTAAGACGGCGGAAGCATGCCTAATGGAGGCCATGGACAGGTGTCCCGGCCAATGTAATGAAACAGCAATGGCCTTTGTCACGGAATAGTTGGCATATTTATAGATTATTTAAATCTGCAATGCGGGTCCGCGGTTTTCTTCCAGCTTGGTAATGCCCTCGTCAGTGACTTCTCGCTCCCCGTTAAACAAGAGGCAAGCGGTAGAAAGTCACTGTGGTTGGAGCCAGGCAGTTGAGGTACTAGGGCGACCTGAATGAAGAAAGGGAAGAAATACGAAGGGGTCTAAGTGATTTAGCCGCTGGCTTGATAGCATCGGCGTTGTTCCACCGGGAAGTAATGTATCGATTGTTGAAGGTATAGGCTCAGGTTTATCATCGGTATCCAGTTTTTTAAGGTTTTCGATGGGACAGAGCCAGTATCGATTGATGTCAGACATTTTAGGTTCACAGGGAGAAGAGGGGTCCTTGCGGCCTACGGAAAATTTCATAGGAGATGGGTTTACATGCGGACGTTTTCGGAAGGGTCGTGGTAAAGAAGATAATGATGAGCTGTCTAACTCGACACTTGACTGTGGCTGAGGTGGGGTCACAAGAACCAATCTAGGTAATAATCCCCTCGCAATGCCAGGTAGCTTGGGGGAATTTCTGTTTGGTGGAATCATTTTTGGGTTTTGTTTGTATGCAGCCTGAGAGCCTCCCACAGAATAGGGGTATCGTTCGAGGTAATATTTTGGACTTGAACGAGGTAGATGAGGCTATCATGGCTTCACTCCACACAAAACGTTCTGCGGCAGCAGGACTAAGGAAATGAAACAGTACTGCACACGATCCGCTTACCATTATTTTACGCAGTCAAAAACAGTGGCAGAGTTGCTCTGTCATGTCACGCGGCATTACACAAAGAAAAGTGTATTTGAATGAGACTAATGGAATGTGGCCAGAAACATTTAAAAACACAGCATAGGACGACCTCAGGCTTCTCTGCTTAATTTCTGAGAATAGTGAGTCCATAGGCCGATAAGAATTAGCGGGATGTTCGCGTTACAGATTTTCGAGCGTTTTGGTTAGGTAGGTGGGAGTACCCAGCTTTCCCATCACTGGTTCCATCGGTAACATTTGGTTGTTTTCTCGTGAATCGTTTGCTATAAGTTTTTTACTTTATCATTGATCTTCACGAATATGTCTGTGACGCAAAGTGCACTTTGGAGGCAGGTGGATGGGTTGTGAGGGTTTGGAAGCAGTGTGTCTGGAAGCTGTGATTTTGGAACGCATAGGTACAGAGATCGCCATTTCGACAAAGTGAGCTGATATATACAGCTGCTTGGTTGCATAAAAAAGGGGCAGATGGTTGCGCCAAATAATAGAGAAAACTGGACCGGAAGTCTTTAATTGATCTTTATCGGAACATGGAGTTTTTCCTCCGGATCGCTCAATTAACCGAACGTCGACTCCCCGGCGGCTTGTACAACAGAGAGGTCCCCCACCCTTTTTTCGCGGACTTGCGTTAAGTACCCCTGTGTGGTACCTTTCTGTCCTTGCGGTATATATAAACTGCGAGATTCGGAACCAAGAAAATGGTGGTCGAGCCCACGAGGCATGCCGCTGAGTTTCGATAAACATTGGGTTTTTTATCACGAACGCAGCGGAAGCCAGGAGCACAACCCACCATCGCTTGTCACAGTTCATGAATACATGAGGTAACGTGGCTCTTTATTACACCTGTCTACGCAAACCCATGCGGAGCCTGGCAAGGACAGAGTGGGACCAAACAGGGGTACTTAACGCAATTCCGCGGAAAAAGGGTGGGGGACCTCGCTGTTGTACAAGTCGCCGAGGAGTCATATGTGCAAGCAGCTTCCAAGCTAGTAATAAAATGCTTTCTCAAAAACTCCAAGAGGCATGCCTGGTTGCACCATCAGTCATTATAACGGTAAAACAATTCATCGAAGAAGACAGCTCAAGGATGGAGTCAAAAGAACGCTAAGTTAATAATATGCTCGGTTACCAGCAGGTTATTACGAGTACTGTTTAGTACAATGCTCTGCCTTTAGATGCACCAGCGGCGTGTATCGCAGGCGCGAAATTCGGTTGGAGGTCAGCGGCAGATGTCGATGTGTGGCTGATGTGTTCAAAATTTAAAAAATCTATAAAATGTCCACGGAAGTTAATTTACGAAGGGCAGTACGCAATACGTTAAATAAACTATCCAATATCAATGTGTAATTGGGATTGGAGGTTTGGCTCCTTCCAGTGGGAGATCGTTTTGTTATTAGCGGCTTTGTGAACAATGTCCCAAGGGAGAATTTGAATGGGTACCCGAAATTATGACAGAAGCTGAATGGCAGGGGTTCAATGGGGGTGATTTCGCAACTGTTGATCGTTATTGTGATGGCCGTGTTAGCCACAGTCAGGTAAGACTTATTAGCACAGATTTGTCTTCTCAGAGCACATTTCAGTCTGAGATCCCAACGCGGTCTTCCAGACAGTAAGTCTAGAGGCGAATCTCTTATTATGTTTGCCTGCCCTTAATCATTGTAACAACTTATGCGTCAGTCTTAAGCGGCTCTGCACGATTGCAGCACTGACAACCCAGACACTTTGCTGGTACAACGAGCCCAGTCTTGAGTAGTTCTCAGAGAAAACATTTTACTGTGATTTCGCTTACTGATTTTCTTGGAAATGATATTTTACATTCATCTCTACGTAGGCTTCCGCATGCGCGTAACCTTGTTTGTCTACTTTCGGCCACCGATCACGGCACCCACTTGCTGGGATTCTTGTGACTCCATGCAACCGTCTAACCGGCGGCTTTGAATCAGATATATAAAAATCTGGGAACATTTCTTTGGCATGTATTTATTTGTTTGTTCATTTGCTTTGTGGCTCTGAGTCACAGAATCCACGAATCATTTCTTATTTGGAAGTGGGGTTCCAGGCATTTCATGCGTTCCCCGAGCATCGCTTAGTTTGGCCACATTGATGCACCTGAATCGAGAAGACAAACTTCCAAGGAAGCATCAAAACATTAACAACATAGATGAAACGCAACTTGACCGGCCAGTGGAGAAACTGCGGGCCGCCTGATTCCAGATGGGTTCTGCAAATTCAGATTCCGCCTGCGAGAGGCTGGGTACCACTGGAGAAGACTTCAAGCAATTCGATGTGTGCTAACAAAATCACATAATCAGTTCGCGCAACCAGGGAGCAGGAAAATTCTGCGGGGAAAATCAAGCTTAGCGACTCGGTACAAGTTTGAGAATGATAATAGATTTCGCATGGTAAAAAATCAAACTTAGGTAGAAACACTTGTCTTCCATGGAACCTTCGTTCAGTTTATCCAAGATGGAGTTGTCCGCATTAACCTCCAGCAAAACTGTGAGTTTGTCAGGGGGTGAACAAACATTTTCTAGGCCAAGATGCGTGACAAGCAGCAGTGAATGCTCTATTTTATTCGTTGCGACAAAGTAAGAGCAGGATAGGCCAATTCAGACTTTCGTCCAAAGAATATTCTTTTCTATCATGGTTGCATTCCAACGCAAGAGTTTATTTTTCGCTCCAACTCCACTATCAAAATTTCGCGCCAGTTTTTACACTTACCTAATTCCGTTCGAAACTTTGGCTTTCAGCATCAAGTCCCACCCGTCCTTTTTCTTATCCACTAGACCATACCTTCTTTGGCACCAGCTCGCCTCCAGTTGAATGAATTCTAGAAAATTGCCCTCAGGGGTTCAATATTCCAGTTGCCTCCTAAGCCAGTCGGTTATTTAGGTCTTCGACCAGACCTTTGCCTTTACTAAAGAGTCCTGCTTTTCATACTTCTTTTCCCTCTACAGTACTACTCTAGTTTTTGAAACGTTTAAAATTTTCTCATTTTATCATTTTTGTCACCGGGCCATGTCACTTTTACTGTCGCCACTGGAGATTTTGTCATTTTTTGATTGGAAGTATACCGTTGTCGAAAGTTCTAGTTTTTCCTTCATGTCTCAAAATGAAATAACCTTGCAGCAGCTGTATGCCTTTTAATGATCTGATTTGTTAAACGCAATGTTTTTTATAAGTGCATCTGACAAATGGCCCTATTACGCACCCCCCATGCAAACTCAAAGCCTCTAGTGTTTAAGGGAATAAGAAGATTAATTCATTTCTCAGTGTTAGGACGCAAGCGGTGTGCATGATCACGACGTGTGATAACATGAGTGAGCTGAAAGATAAAATCGCTCGCCTGACGGTGGTTGAGGACAGTTGAGGTAACAATTAATAAATATGGCGGAACTTGTTTGTTTGATAAAAGCACACATGGTGAAATATATTCCCACGAGTAAGTTTGTTGGCTGGGGACCTCGCGTCCATTTCGATTAGCCAGCTCTGGTTCATGTTTTGCAGGACGCCACGTGCACGCAACAGACCGGAGTGGTTCGTCAAAGCGTGAATAGGTCACTCCACCTGACAGGCTCCCTGGCTGAAGATAAATTCTATTGGGTAGGACAGAATGAGTGACGTGAAAAGTCATGGTTTTCAGAGTCGAATCTGAGTGTTCAAGCATTTGGAAGCCCAGAACCTGCAAGAGGAAGCATGGCAGATGAAAACTGCCAGCAGAGCAAATGAGAAACTAGTGAGAAAACTAGAACCTTTTGTGTATTCATTCGACTGAACTGCCTCTAAAGGCTTTCCGCTCAAGCCCTTCCTCCAAGTACCTCACTATCGGAGACGGCGCCAGTTCAGTTTGCTATCTAACCTGGCTCAATCCTCCATCCACTTACTTTCTTCGTTCTTGCGAAAGACTCACTGAAATTTATCCTCACGAACAGTGATACATGTCTGCGACGTGACCGCAAGGAACAAGGACGCCAACGATAAACAGTTACTGGTCGACTCAACAAAATGCCGGCTGACCGAGTGGAGTATGCACATAAAGGGTGATAAGTGTACAAGCATATGTTTTGGGACTTCTGAACGGTAGAGCAAATCAAGTCCAAAGAGCAGGACGTCACTGTATAGAAGGCTCTGGTAGCAACGGAGACGGTGCGTTGCCAAAAAGAGCTCAAAAGCAAGCCAATCCTAAGGCGCATGGTTTGGAATGTAAACGTTACTCTGGCCGATGCCCAGCCCTAAAGCTCTGTCCCCTTCAGGCTTGTTTCAACATGGCGGTTTGGTTCCCATGCTTGATCACTCCATCTCATGGTTGCTATGCCCATTCCTTAGTCCCTCGAACCTGAAAACCTTAAAAGGACTCTGTAAGAATTTATTTAAAGTTCACCCTTACACTTTTCCTTTTCAGCAGTTCGTTTCTGCTCTCAAGATATCCTCAAGAAACAGTCTCCCATAGTAAAAAGCACGGCCTCCACCAGAAAGGACTTTAGGGCCAACACAAATAGGTGTTCGGGCCTAACTTCTAGTCCTCTCTAATGACACCAATCAAACTACCAACGAAAAGTGTTCTGGCCCCAGTGAACTCGAAAGTCGAAGTGCAGCTCAATTCGGCTAATGGTGAGCTTGGTACATTCTGGATAGCGACTGGAAACCTGGAAGAAAAGCAAACAACAACTTGATGCGGAAGAAGAGACAAGATATTTCCACGAATTCTTCGTTGCTATCCTCGAGACAAAAAGTTTGTACATCGCAACCAAATCTTTGACAGTCAGCACCAAATGCTATGCAGCCAATAGTGGTAAAACATTTGATATTGTCCTTTTATGCCTCCGTCCTGTTTTTATCTATTCAGTCTTTTAAGTGTTTTACAAATGGGGGGGAAGGTGAAGCAAAGCTTTCATCTGACTCGCAATGCTTTAGGCGTTATTTGTTTTTATCTTGTGCGTACATTATGAAACCTGAATAACCAACAGCTTTCCAAAATCCTTTATTGCCCGAATACCTGCATAACAATCTGAATGGGCTACCATTTCGCCCACTATTTTCATTCAGCCGGAACACCTGGGTAAACCCAAGCCCTGTTTAGCAATTCGGGATATCTATGAACTCTCATTCCTTCAGGCAGATACTTTGCATTTCCTTAGGCCACTTTGCGTTTTGCAAGTTTTAAGCAGGGTAGTGCGTTCTGATGGGGTGCACACTGAATGCGACCAGAAGTGTACGGCATGGGCCATGCCCCAACGAACTTGCTGGCCATCACCGATACTCAGCGAAATCCAGTACAGCAGCTCACATGTTGCTTAGTGAAATAATTCAATCGTCCGTAGTGGCTAAATCGCTTGAGGCCGACAGGGCTTCGATGCAAAGTGAAGACACCAGAGAATTAACATCCTTACTGGGTAATACACGAAGGAAGTACTAATAGTAATGCATGCCTCCCCTTTTGACAGAGGCTTCCGCAACGGAACATCAGATTTTTACGGGACATTGCAGAGGAAACCCGAATAATGGAAATCAAAATGGATTGGAAGATGAATGCCACCTTGGATTATTCGCGAAGTTTGCTGGAAAGTCGAATCAGATTCTGTGAAGCAATGCACAAAGAACAACTACGTCGGTCAGATAGTAAAGCCGAATAACCGTTTCATAGTTTCCTGGGACCGTTCGTGAGTAACGGACCACGAGTCACTTCTTGTTTAAGTGCACTGATACCGTGTTGCTGGCGGATGTCGAAATATGGCCGCATTCCCTAAACGTCAAGAGCGCCAAGCAATGGACAAGAAATATAAGCTGAGGATGTGAGGGGCTGCGAGGATATGATAGTTGGACGGAAGTTATTGAAAACCATGGGGAACGTCGGGTAAAGTGGATAAGACAACCGCATTTAACGACAATAAAAAGCCGATGAGATGCTGAAGAAGGCCATGCCAAGCCTTTTGCACAGGCAGAGCATGGAACACCCAAACCTGGTAATTGTACTCTCATGCGGCTGGTGTTAAGTCGGAATGAGAAGTGCGTTGGAGAAGAAAACGCTATTTTGGGAAACGAAAACAGTTCCTAAATACAATAGATAAAAATGCCCCCTTTGCTGTTGTCTTTGTTCTTGTAGTTTCTGATCTTACCCGCCAATACGAGTGGGGAGTTTGAGGCGTATGTAGATCATTCCGGTGGCAGCAGTAACCATGCTTTTGCCTAACTGTAAAACTCCATCTGAGTAGGGGTGTATAAGGTGATCAGCGGTGTGGTTTGGACGGACCAATACTCGAGCACCAGATCTGGCTAGCAGCGTTCTAGCGGGAGTGAGAAACCAGTAGATTTAGGATTGCTTATAGGAGGACGGAACCGGTGACAGTGCATCAAGTCCGGACGCGAGATCTGAAACACAAGAGGGAAGTAGTCTGAAGTGGGTGCCAGCTTGGAGTTATGGTGATTATTGAACCGGCCAATGTCGACCTGCAACGTAGTGTATCTATTGCGTAAAACTTAGTAAATGACCTGAGCTACGGTTTTAGTTTTAGGGGTGGTAATGTTTGGCGTAAAAAAGACCCACCTATTGATCGTCGCGCAGCCAGTAAGGAGAATAAAATGACATGAGATGTGCGAGGCACGCAGGCTGGATGTGTTTAAAATTACGGACTGTGATGAGAGGTGCGCTGTCTCGCACTCGACAAATGTTAGTATCCCGGCGGGTGAGCTAGCCACTGGAAAGTCGCGTTTGCTCCTGCGGTAGAACTCGACAGTTTTGTGCGAATAAAATCAGCCAGTATTTGGTAAGGTGGAAAACTCCCAAAATCTTCACTAACTGGCAACTGTTCACCAAAGAAGAACGTTCTTCAGGATGCCACACAGGTTACTTCAGACATCAGTTCATGATTGAGCAGACAGCGAGCATAGGAATTCGAGGTATTAACGAGGGAGATTTTAGACGGTCCGCGTAGCCAGGAAGCGGCTGAGGGGGCACAATGAACCTGTGGACAAATTAAGAGAACTGTTTAATTAGAGAGGCTCAAGGATTTTCTTCCTTTTTTCGAAGATTTTGTACGGCCATTTTTAGACTATTGTTTTCAGGCCCGGAGGCCGTATTTAGTCAGGTAACAAGATGCAGGACAGGTTCAATAGAGTATTACATGTTAGTTTGGACAGCTGAGATGCACGAAGTGTGAAGAGATGCTAATAAAGCCCAATTTGAATTGATTCCAGGAACTCAATATAAACCTCCAAAGTCTCTGATGGTCTGATCGAGTTCTCATGTTAATTCAAAAATGTTTGTTTTCATCATCCTACGTCAGTGAGAGTTGAAACAGTTGAGTCCAGGTCATCCGTGTGCCTTCTTAAAACCGTTTCTCTGCTTTTGGGCTAAATGATTCTGTAACTTTTCATCTAGTGGAGGCTTCCGCAAGAGGGTGAGATTTACTATGGTAGAATTAAGATATAATCTGAGAATAGTTTTTGTAATGCGTTGGTGATTATGTGGGCTTAACTTTGACGGTAGAATGTGGTGAGTTGCTGCGGGCAGGTAAATCACAATGTAGATCTCTTTCATGCTAAGGATTATGTCACAAATCAGCCTAATCAGGGAACGGAATAATCAGTTAGCTGATTTAATGAAGAATTTCCGTAAGGCTGTCACAGAGAGACTACACCTTGACGTGGTGTGACGGCTTGCGTGCCTCCATAATCCAACGAGCTATACAGGATGACTTATCTCAAGCCGAAGATCCAATCATGCCTGGAAGGTCAATGGGTAGAGGCCTGACGAAGTAGTCTCCTGGTCCTCCAAGTTGGGGGTTGATCTGAGTTAGCAGCTCAGTCGTAAAAACGAGTGGAAGAATAATTGATCCAAGTAGATGGGCGCCCACTCAGCTGTACCCCGCTGCCTTGCGGTGAGGTTCTTGTCAGAACCAAAGGCTTTGGTTGAGAACCCTAATCGTTCTTCTGCTTAGCGGCTGGACTCCCTAGCAGTACCCGTCCATAATTCCTCATGAGTTACACGCCTACAAATAATTCCATACTGCATTGGTCGTCGCGCAGAATGATCAGGACCGCGCTGCCCATTGCATCGAGCGCAGGTGGGGCCGGTAGTGATAAGTATGCTACTGCTCAGAGTTCCCTCTCTTTTATTCAACCTGTCTCTTCTGTCTCCAACCCAATCTGTTTGCCCCTTCTGCCTAACCATAGTATCTCCANCGATTACAGTCAGGCAGTTGAGGCACCGGGTTGATGAGACTAACAATGGGATGGAATAGTGTGGGGTAGGAGTATTTTGGTCGCTGGGCTAATAACGCCGGCGTTGTTCCACCGGGGAGTAGTGTGTTGCTTATTGAAGGTGTAAGCGCAAGTTTACCATCAGTAACTATTGTCTTAAGGGTCTGGATGGGGCAGGGCGAGTTTGGATTGGTGGAAGATATTTTTGCTTCGCGGGGAGAAGAGGTTATTGGGGCGCACGGAGAAATTCGTAGGTGCATGTAGAGGCAAACAACCAAGCAGCGAGTGGATGCAATGTACCCTATGGTCTTAGTAGACCCGTCGTTTGCGGAAGTTGCCTGCTCAAGAATGCGTACATCTCCCTGCACGTTCTGACAAACGACAAGAAACGTTAATTTTTTGATGCCCACAAGGCGGTGGGTGCTTGATAACTAACAACATATTTTACTTCCAAGGAAGACGCATGCACAATGCCAAGAACACTTCAGGACGGATGACGCAAACTTAAGACGCACCTCTGACACAAGGTCAAACTAGCGCAGGGCTTGGGTTAGTCGCACTGCAGCAAGAATCCTTGGTAGTGAAAGCAACGAATGGTCCAGTGTCATCCTTGTGTCTTACAAGGGGAGCAAAAAGCCGCCGGAAATGAGCTGCCACAACTTGACTGCACTGAACGCACTAGCTTCACTTGTTAATTTCGTTACGCGGCTCAACATGGATGTGCCATCTATAAGGCTGATACGTTCATGAGTCTCAGTGCGCTTTCAAACGGATGGGCTTGGACTTATCCGTAATGTGCGCGTTATTGCGGTTCAAGAACGGGGCCGTTCTTGGGATAAGTGACTTCCATCATTTCAATAAGTATCATCTAGGAAGGCAAGCTGTATCCAGGACTTACTGTGCGTGTGCATTAAATTTCGTAAGCGGTTTAACCATGATTGCTTACAGAGATGGCCATCAGCTCCAAGAAATTAGCCAACCAGTAGTTAGAGTAGCTCGCCGGAACTAACTATAAACAGCCGATTCCTGTCAGCAGCAGCAGTGACTTCAAAACTTTGAGCCAGAATATAGGGTTTTGGAAAGTCAGCCACTGATTACTCCTGACCATCGTTAAAAATGCCAGAAAAACTGCCTTGTCTATTGTCCAGTAGATGAAGCAAAAGCATTTCACGGATTCGTCAAAGAAAGTTCAAAGCAAGAACTATAATACGTAAGCAGAACACAAGTGGTGAACAGCCTACATTCTCTGCCACAACGACCAAGGAAGTGCATTGCGAATGACGCCAGATAGCCTTGGTATGATTATACCCTGCGGCATAAGTTGGCGTACCCCAGCAATATGGAATACAGTTTTCCTGGCGTATTCACTCTAGATGTGTTAGGAACGCCGGTTCTGAATAGCGTTCTTAAAAACTAATTGGTGAGAAATTAACGGGAGACAATTGCCAGCGTATTCCAAAGCTGAATCCTTCTTCATCGACAAACGTCGGCTTGACTGCCAAACTTTGCGTCAAACTACGGACGCCCTTATTGAAAATTTTCACTCCGCTGCAGCACAAACGTTTAGGAGAAAATCCAAAGAAGGATGAAATGTCAATGGCCTGTTACCAGGGTGGAATTGTTCTCCCCGGGGTTTCAAAAGCTGTCAAAATGGACTTTCGTGAATCGCTATCAGGATAGCTTCATAGAAGGGATTTATAATAATCGAGATACGATGTTTTAGATGCAAAACATGTTTACCGTAACTTTCAGAGCTAAAGGATGAAAACGAATAACCGCAGGTGCTATCGAGCGCTGATGAATTAAAAGGCGAGCCCTGAGTTAACTTCGGTACCAGGTTCATTTGTAGCATCGTTAAACCCCATTATAATCCATTTCCTGTCATTTGGGTCTAGGAATTCATGTTTTAAAGAGTTATATCGCCATAATAAGTCGCAAGGATGCCACCTGACAATCACTCGTAAGGATACTGACCGCTCTCAACGGGCCTCTGAAAGTATTTGTAATTTAAGGGCTTCAACGTATCCGTGGGCGTGCTTATTGTACAGCGGGCTTCTGTAACTTTCATTAATCCTCTTGCATGGCTGCATCTGCTGCGATGGTAATTGGAACTTGCTTTGTCTGTCGGTCTTCTCCTCCGGTGTCCTATGGCTTGGTGCCAATCTGGAATGAAAGGAGAGGCAAAGTGGTTTAAACCAAACATTCACTCTGATACTGCTTCAAACTTGTTACATTACCATTCATCTGGAATGGCACCGTCACCAGTGCCATTTGCCAAAATCCTGACCTCCCCCCATTCTTGGTTTGGATCTTAATATTCTGTTCCATGGCCGAGAGCATTCAAACCAGAACAGATTTCAATTCTTCACTATTAGTCATTGGCTCCCGACTTTAATTAATTTCAGTGCAGTGCCAACAGCGTACTGCCTCCGGTTCTTCCTCGTTATATAACGTAAAAAGTGACCTTTTATCACCAGTTTTGTTTTCTTTGAGACAAAAGTGATTCCAGTGGCGGCTGCGATCTGCAAAGTGGCACTTGGTTTTCAACGTTGAAGCAGTGCCGTTCGGCCTGGTGGTCATAGATTTCTTTGTACTCTTGGCATTTTCCAACGGTGACGAATGGCCTCCTATAGTCTCCTCTGAGGGGTCTGTGTAAAGAGGCTAGGGTCAATCGCTAACAAAAAGCGGACGGTGATGTTAGGTCTATCGTTAGAGGAGATACGTAGACCAGGTTAGGGTGCGCTTGGTTGTGTCCTGTCTTTATGTGAACATCTGCAACGGAAGGTAGTGCGCACAGCAGCAAACATCATTCCAAAGATTGGTTATAACAGTTTTGAAGAAGCTATGTAGGGGGATTTAGCAGGCCTACGGATTCGTTCAGTCAATCCGTTCTATTGTATTTAACAAGGCGTTATTCTTGTCTTCCTTATCCCTAACATATGGATTGCTTCGCGTAGTTGCTTGCTTTCTAATGGCACGTCTCGGTCCAAGTTCAGATAAAATGGGGCACTAAATCTACAAACTCACTGGATCACGAAAAATTTTGGGCCCGCATTTGTATTTAAGACCCAAAGGGTATTTTTTGCCTCACTTTGTGGAACAACCGGTCTTAACAGCGGAGTACGGATTTCCATTCTGCATCATGGGTACCCGGTGTATGTTGTATATATGGCGACTGCACGACCTGTTTGGCCCACTGTAATTGGTCTTAGACGGTTCCCGGTCCAGTTTTCGGGTTCTTAAACGCTGTGCACGCGGAGCATGATTTAGTGCCACCAGGTCCTCGAGCATATAAAGCCATCTGCAGCGCTCACGGAGAGTTGTCGATTTGTGTTAGGAGTCTGTGCCAGATTTGTTTGTGAATCCGTTGGAGGGTCGCTGCCATCGTTTGTTTAGACACTACAATCGCGGGCCCATGCTCCTGTAAATGCGCAAACTCCGGTAACCTGTTGCCATCCACCCATGTTTGCCATAACGCCGTTCCTCTAATCAAACTGGTTTGAACTTCACTATCCGACGGTTTATTTTAACTACCATGTGGTTGATGAAGAGGTGTTCATTATGTGAGAAATTTAAGAAAGCGCACTGGCAGTTGGGTGTCACGGTCCCAGGACGACGCCCACAGGTATAATGGTGTTCCCGTGTTTTCCCTTTCCGCTGCGCCACCTGGACTCAGAATATAGAAAGGTCCTCAATCTTTTAAATACAGGATGGTCTATTCTAACCCTAGCCAGCTTTCCCAGAAGATATGGTAGGAAATTAGACGCTCTTTTCTTGTCCTTCCACGCTTACCTTCAGTGGGTTCTAAGGTACTGCTGGCGCGGGCAGTAACCAGCCAACCTCATGATTGTTCTTGCAACAAGAAGTCTTCAAGGCCCAGTTTAATATAGTCGGTGTCCAAAACAAAACTTCCAGCACTGATGAAGATACTGGGTAACGCCAACATGGGCGTTGACGTAAACAGCATCCCCAACATAGAGAATGCTTCGTCGCTTTCAGGGGACCAGAAGAAGCACCTTGATTTTTAAATTCTTTTTCATCTCTTCAGTCACTAGAACTCAGCCCTAGAAATGAGTATAGTTGATCTGTTGAGGTGGGTATTGGCCAGATGGCAATTCGTTTGCATTTCGCCGACTCGATTCGGACTCATTTTGGTGTGATTCCTTAAGGATTTCCAGTGGATCGCTATGTCTTCAAGGTAGGCGAGGTACTCTTCGGGAACCAAACCCGCCATGACATCGTTCATGAGCATGCAAAATGTTGCATATGCATTTGCAAAGTCAAGGAGCATCGTTCCAAATTAGCACGATCGGGATGGCACAGTGTACGCTGTCTTTTTTCATCTTAGGGCTCTACCTCAACCTGCCATTGTCCGCCTGACAGGTCCAGAGGCGATAATCACTTAGCAACCCTTGTACAATCGGACTTGGCATCAATGCAAGGAAGTGAGTGGGAACGAGCCCTTTCGAGTAATTTTATTGAAATTTCGAGGGTGTGCGCAAGGCTGCAGGCCACCGTCCGACAGTTTAAACAGAACTTTGGGGGATGACCATGAAGAGGATGATGAGCGAATTATTTTCCTTCCCAGCATGTTCCGGATCATATCATCGGGGTTTGGTGCCAAAAAAACCGGCAGTCCACGCGCATGTTATCTTATTGGGCTAGACCCAACAGTGTCAGTTTTAGGCTGAATTAAGGCAACATATTACGGCACGCCCGGCCGTGGATCGAAAACAGCCTGCTTCAACTCAGCTGACGTCTTTGTAGCCATAGCCGTCAGTAGGCAACCTTTATCTCGAATCCCCGAGCACATCTGAGTGGCTCTTCTAGCCTCCTTCGGCCTGCTTCTTGAAAGCGGGGTCAAAAGCCTGGACCACCGATTGGAAAGGGTAATCTTTTTGCTATAGCAACTTAGAAAGTCCCTTCCTAAGATTGCTACTCAGTAAAGCTTGTGGCAGACGGAGAACGAAATTCAACACCTGGCCCCTGCATTCCCACATTTAAGCTGATCCTGCTGTGGGCACTGAAACCCTGGTGGCGGTCACTTTTGACGTCCCCTCAAACGAGGCATAATTGTTATATGGCTCAGTCGATGGCCACGGAGCAAGAAGCATTGATATCGATCAAACGCGGCCGCTCAAGAACAATGGATGCAGACTACCATCATCAGTAATGGTCTCAAAAGTACGCGGACTGACAAAGACGTAGGTTGTGCATACAGTGTTGTGCCTTTCGCGGTATTTTCACAACGGCCGCGACCCAAGAAACTCAGAGTTCACTGCGGAAGCCAGTCTGTCTCACTGTCTTCCTGGGATACTGCCACAGTGATTCTTGATCGCAAAACGCTGAACTGGACGGATTTGGAACAATTGTTGGGTGCGCGACATTTAGTACTTCTATCGGGTTTTCGCGAGCGCTTACGGTGTTGAACTCCGTGGTTTTAGCATAGAGTTGATCAAGAAGGAACCATCGGACAGAATCCCTGAGAATCGTTTGTTCGTGCAGAGGTCACCAATGTAGCTGGTCTGCTAACTCTCCAGTCAACTATCGTCGGTTTATCAACCGTTGGCGTCAGCCTGCCAAGAGCCATTTTGTTCCGAAGAGATGATGCGAGGTTAGCGGAATTTGTCCTGCGGAGTTATTTGCGTCAAGGCGGAAATTTCCATCTTAGCCGCGTAATCGGCCAAGAAAAGTAGAGTAGGTGGGCGGAACTTTTTGATATCACTGGCGGGGTTTTGGTAACCTTAAACTCTCAGGACGATACATCATCTCTGGGGCAAAACAGCAAGGGCTGTTACAGCATCTGTTTCTATTGCGGCACATTCGAATCAGAAGTATCAACCACCATGGACTCCATTTAAAAAGGCTATACTTCGCAACTATCCCGCCCGCAACGCCAAATAATATCGTTGAATGTGAACTGCGACTCCAAAGACTGAATAAGGTCAACTGCAACTTCCCCGCACAAGGAAGACCCGTTCGGCGAGAATACACATGTTCAACCAAAAATCAATAACGATTAGCAATATGTTCAAGTGTTTTTTCGAATGGGGAAACAGTGACAAATGTTTTTTTGGATCGGTCTTCTCGGATGTTCGACGGGTTGTTGCCAAGGCGGAATAAAAGAGATGAGAGACTCAATGATTGAGACCTAAAATCTCTTATACATCTTCACTGCTGATACGTGGCGCAGAGGGAGACCTCGCGCAACCAGTTAGTAAGTTTGTCTTGCTTACTTTCTCACTTGCTGGTCTCCGTCTAATGAGATCTTTTCTGTGGATCTATGCATTTGCACCCCAACTTAGCGGAGGACTGTTCCGAAACACTATAGTGAGGCTCGCTACATTTTAGAGTATACTGCATGGATCTGGATTTTTATTCGACGGGTAAACGACGAGGGAAGTTAGTAGAAACCTAGGTTTCAACTGTTCTAAGCTGCAATCCACTAAAAGGGTTGTCCAGCAGGGACAGACCATCGTTTAAATGCACCCACAACAAGTGTCCCGGAGGACTTTCTGTGACCTAAGGCCAATAGAAGTGGAAGAACCAATTTTGTCTTTTGCCTTATCAAGGACTAAAGAGCAAACAACTGTCAAATGTGGTGGCGGCCCCGACCGAAGGCCAGTTGACACGAGCTAAATGGCTGCGGGACGGAGCATTCTCCGAAATGTATGGTGTTAACGAACGCCCTTATCTGCAGCATGAGCTACGGGCGCTGCAAATCCAAAATCGTCCATCACAGGTCCACGGATCTTAGCATTCAGCGAGCCGCATTCAGTTGTCGCTCTGTCAAATTGAGATTCTTACAAGCACAGACGGCGGAATAAGACTCCTTCACTCCTCCATTTGTATTTGGCGAAAGAAAATTTAAAGCATCGGCTCATCTAATTTTGTCACCAAATAGATTCAGCACTCGGATTCACAGGGTTTATAAGGTCGTCCGGTTTTGCGTGAACGCGTGTACGAAAGCAGCCTACTCCCAGTTTGACATACGGCTTGAGAGACTTTGTATCTCTCTGGCCAATGGTTCACGAGCATATCAACAATCAGTAACCGCGCGAACACAAACTGTTGGTCAAATTTTTTAATCGTTTACAGGTCACGCACGATTCACGTTGTTGATTTTGACCAATCGATCCTGTGCTTGTCAAAAGAAGGGAAGGAGGAAATTAATCACAAAATATACCGGGCTAGCAACAATTATTACAAAATCCTCCATAATCCTTTAGGTGAAAAGTTTTAATGCAAGCAAATGGGGTTTCTCTACGAACCCACATCATTCGATTTTTTGATGCTAACTAGCTGATCTAATACCGTTAACTTTTTGCGCTAATACCGAACTAACTCCTCATTATCAGCGTCAATAGATGAACTAGGCTCACGTCCCGTCAACGGAAAACACCCTCCTGCGTATTTCAAGACAGTCGTTTGGACCCTGTAATCTTTGTAAGGAACTGACTGTTGTCACTGTTCCCATTTTTGTTCACTCAACTTAACACCAGCTGGAACAAATTCCAGACTGCCCATCTCTCTACGGCTGTTCTCCAGGCTCGCCAATGACCACAGATGCAACGCAAGCTATCGCCGAAAGCTCCACTCCATCCTTTGCGCCGGTCGTCTATCCCCGTTAGGAAGCTGTTATCCTGATCTGACGCTCGAGTACCTGGCCGCGTGACCCTGAGACAAACCAAGCCACGCCAATGACCGCTCCGGGTGCCTTATCTCAGATGGATCATCATGATTGTCCAAACAGTTACTATCACTACTGAAATGCCGCACAACCCCCCAACCTCCAGATCCTTACCGCCTCAGAACACCATAATCTCCAATACCAAGCAAGGACAAGACAGGTCATTCATGGCAAGTGTATTTAAGAATTGATTGCAAATCGTACACGTACCCGTTTACTTCCCGCCACACATCACAATCCACTCCTGGCTGCATAAGTCCAGTGACCATTTTTGTAAGTTCCATTGTCTCTCTGTCCAAAATTTTTTATATATATTCGTCCCGTAAATTGCCCGATGCAATCTTGAAAGTNGTAGTTTAATTAACAAATAAAGCATAGATTGGATTTGAGTAGAAACAATTACATTTTTCCAATCAAAAGAGCAAGCAAGAATTAGCTCTACCCGTTGACGACATCGTTCCGATTGGTGATGATGATGATGATAATGTTTGCAACCAAAACGCGAAGCAGAACGAACAGAATCCAAGGAAAGCATAAATCTGGGTTAAGAGCAAAAAAACTGACACGAGCCATTTCAGGCACAACATACCGGCAGCACAGTACTCATTTATTTTGGTATGAAAAAACTTTCGACCATGACTCCAAAACCTAACCGAGTGGAAATAAGTATAATGTGCCACGAAACCAACAACATCCAAAGCGAATCTGTTTGGTTTGCAGACAAACTGAAGGAGATCGTCTGACACACGAACGAAAGAAATAAGAGATCTTGGAACGATGCGTTTTGTTGGCGTATTACGAAAGAGTCGAAACAATTGTTCCTTGGAATAGAGTGTTACATCGGCGTATTCATCAGCGAATCACAAAACCACAGATTTATCACGTAATATTTTCCACGTCTGTAGCGCAGCTTATTGGTTTCGTTTTCTTTCCACGCAATAGTTGGGTTGCTTTCCCTTGGATATTCACTCTTTTTATATAAACGTGTAACTCTGGGGAACGGCAGCGGTCAGTGAGGCTTGCCTTGCTGTTTAACGCTGAACGATGATGATGATGTTTCCGTGAGACTTGCGGCTACACCTAGGTCAGGTCGGCATTTCAGTCACTGTCGGAGTCTTGAGTACCATCGAGCTTAGGCCTAGCAAGTGACCGGGACAACGATAAGGTGCAGGCTGAAGGTGAAGTAGGTAACCGCTGCATAATGGGCATTTTGACGAGGAAAGACGTGTCGAGATGCGTTCTACGTTCGCATTAAGGCGATACCTTCAGTTTATAAGCACGGCTGCGTCATCTCATCCTGTACCTCGATTCAGTCCAGCTGCTGCGGGTACTTTCTACAGCATGCACTGCTCACGGATGACAGCGGGCTGGGGCGCTAACCTGCCTGTCTTTCTACTCAATAAAGAAGCACCAGATGCAGTGGAGCTATTGTAAAGACATAAAAGGATGTGTCGGCTTCGGGAGTTGCTAAGAACGCTGTGTTACATCATAGTTTTGCAAAATGAATGCTTCCTGGGATGCATGTCCACATCTACCAATAATCCTGTTTCGTTTTGAAATTTTGATGAATATGCACACGAAGTGGTGTCAGATAAAGTCATCGTTTGAATATCATTTGATTATCCATCAGTGGCCTGCACAAACGTGGAATTCGATTGGTTTAATGCAGCAGACGCGTATCGTATTTTACTTGCAGCAATCTGCTTAACATTTGCTCGGATTTCATATAATTGTATACGCGTGATAAATTGGTAAGCCTGCACATCAAGGCGAGAATTAGCCAACTGCTGACAAGTTAAAAATAGGCATCTAAAAGAGGGCTTGTCAATCAGTTATTCTCTAGTAGACCGCTTCAGACGTATAGCAACACGCACTGGCAAAGTGCATGGGAGCAAACATCTAAGTTTGGGACGACGTGTTGGAAAGAGCCAATTACGGTCCGTTCAGTTAGCTTGGTGTAACAGTTAACCTTCCAACTATGTCCGTGAGTTACACAATGTAAGTGGATGCAAGTCCTTCGGCAGAAGTGAATTTCATCAGAAATGGGTTTCCTGAAATAGCACGAAATTCATGGACCAGGTGAGCTGCATCTGTCCATCTTCAAGGACGTGGAAAAGCGGTAACATCTGGGATAAATATGGACTACTGTGAATCAATGGCCGTACCAATATGCAGGAAAAGTGTTAGACCCTAGTAAGAAAATCAAAGAGAAATTATTTTGTTAATCATATCATCCAAACTGTTTGGGGTCGTCACCCTCCATCGGGCATGTGGTGGCCGCGAAGAGCGTACTTGTCAGAACTGAGTCATTTTCTGACCCGGCCTCGGTTCTGTCAAACATAACTTGATAAGATAAGTGGCAAGATATGAATATATCTTCCACGGATCTCCAACCTCCGTTTTTCTTGATCTGAAAGTGGCGTTCGACTCAATCAATCGTGCAGTTCTCAGGCGCTCCCTCCCAAAGAAATTTACCCCATTTTTTGACTTCTGTATGCGGAGGGCCGAGGTGAAGTTCACGCATCTCGCGAACTTTTATTCTGAGAGGAGCATCAGTTAGGTCACAGGTGTTTTCCGATTTCCTGAATGACAGTATGCGTATATTTGAAATGTGCTTTGCACCTTCAAAGAGCAAATTGATGCTGCAGCACTGGATTGGCTCGGAGGTGGACCTTGTTCTCGAAAGGCGGCAGCAGAGTGAACTGGATAGATTTTGGTATTTTAATCGTATATTGGTTGAGATGTACTGCTGAGTACAAAAGGCTCAACTGGCATCCGCGATGTCGGCGCATTATCCGCTTATCGACCAAAGGTCGTGTTTGAATTACATCAGCAGGATTTCTTCTGATATACGGCTGAAAAACACGGCCGTTAAGAGCAGAAGTGCGAAGACTGTGGGTATGGGAGCATCTATATCTTCGCTATGTTTCTAGAGTATAGCGAGAGAGCTTTATTAGAACGTCAAAGTTTGGATATGGGGCACTGTAGTGTGGAAATCCACCAATCAAACAAACGTGGTAGTTCATAGGATGTGGTCAGTCTGGGTCCACCGCAGACTTGGAGAGGGAGGATAACAAGCAGCGCACCGGTGATTAAAGCGCTCGAAGTTCGCACTTTTGAAAAAATAATCTGTGGTCTGAACACAGGGCCAAAACCGTACACTTATCCGAACGACAGCAATCAATATTAATAGAATCTTTGCAATACCCCTCGATCGAGGACAACCGACCTACACGGGCATTTATGTCTTCTGTTAAAATCTTGAGGCTAGCCCACTTCACCGTTTAAGACGGTGGTCAACTTTCGGTAGAAAGTGGCCCTGTTTGTATTTGGACTGCGGTCCATAGGCACATGCTGAAGCTGCAGGCAAGCTGTGCTTATCACAGCAACGACTGTCTACTTCGTACTAATTTTTAAGTCTCGCTACACTTAACCGGCTCTCGAATGGAACCAAATCGAGCAATACATTTTCAGCTCTCTCGCTGGAGCGACACCAACGCCAGCAGAAGAGGAAGCCACAGCCTCAGAGTCCCCAAAAGGCTGAAGTGAAGCTTCACCGAAGGGCCGGTTGAGAATGTCAGTCGGATGACATATCTGCAATCTTGAATGTGAACATCTTGGATACAGCATGCACCGATGGCTAGGGTCTCCAATGCACGTAAAAAACAAATCTGCTGCCCTGCACACTTAGCGTTTGCGCATTAAACGTGGCTAATCCAAAGAAACATCAAAAATGAAAAAATCCCCAGCTGATGGGAGCGGATTTGGCGTGAATTGGATGTCAACTGGGAGAAAATGCAAGATCACGGGCGGAAGATCCAATGTGACACTACCCATCAACACGGCCGACTGCATGCCCAATGCGTGGGAGAATATCGGATGGAAAGGAAAGTGAGATGAATCAGAGAAGCGAAAGTAATAAACAGAGAAAATGCACATCTACGTGGGAGAAGAGCATGAAAGCTTTGTTGCTCATGGCTGTCCGCATATTATTTGATCTCCCGGCCCAACATATGTTTTATCATAAGGTTAATTTCTAGCCCATCGCAAGGCAACGATTACTCCAGACGGTTTATCGGTTCATGCACCTCGGTCGGGAAATCCTGCTGAATCAGTAGAACACCAGAGAGGACATTGGCATTCGTTTTTCGGCGGGCCACAATCGGCTCCAGTAGATTCTTGTGGTTTTTTCTTGGAAGAACGCTTGACGGACGAGACGCCACCAAATCCTTGGCGATGCCACCGCTTATTCGGTGAGTCTAAGCACAGCCCACCTATGGATCACTAACGGTACTGATGACGGTTACCTTACCCGCAACCTAGGAACGAGCTCAGTGGCACACCGTTCTGCTCCAAGTCCCAGTTGGGTGCAGACAGGGATATGAAGCCCCGGTTTGGAAACGCATACGACTTGTTCACCCAATAAAAAGAGACAACCATGCATTATTACCAGGAACTGATATCACTCGTGAAGTATCCAAGAGCTACGAGTTGGTCTCACAGCATTGTTTTTGACAGGTACGCGGAAATCCAGCTTGAGTGAGGATCCCACAGATGTGAGTAAGGTGCGATTTTTAGGGTATGATGGATGTGCGCCGAAAACAATGGATGGAAAAACGCTCCCTACACTGATTTGATCATCCGCACTGCAAGATGGGAAATCCTAATTTTCGACGATTAAGCATAGAGCACAAAACTTCATGCGTCTTGGAATCAGAATACCTTATGAGCAGAATAACTTGTCAGTCATTCTGCTACCATTAAGCAGCTGAAAGCTATACCGGGGTACCGAGTGCTTCATCTATTTTATTTTGCACGTCTCCTGACATTGCTAAAAGAGGCAGAGTTATGTGCTCCCCTAAAAGATATCAAAAATGCTACCGCCCCGTAGCTAGCGAAAATTCAATTGAGCTCAACATCTAAGCGGCCGCAGACAAGAAGCAGTCGTGCATAGGACATAATGGGTTTTGTATGACGACGGTTTTCTCCAGTGAATGCAATAGGAGCGTACTGGTAAATTCTTCATATCGCCAACGTGAAACGCCGGAAATGGGGCCATTTACTCTTGTTTTCTTTCGAGACAATGTATGCAAGGAGAAGCGAAAAACTACGATTCCCGGTCAGCGAGATTTCCAGAAACCGCCCTTTTTCGGTAGATAAGCGTTTGGCTACTTTGTTGAACGGTCTGGGGAAGTAGCTCATCGGACTATCCACTTATGATTCACCGCCCACCCCTATATTTTTCAACATGCCCCTGTTCCCCCAACCGCACACCTGGTACGTATGCTGACGTCTATAACAACTGCCGTCGTTCCTTCTTAATTATTCATGCAAGCTTACTGAAACTACTATGTGGTACAAGTTGCTATCGTCCTGTTTAAACACAAATTACCGATCCTAATATTCTCATGCTTCTCCCTTATCTTCTTTCCACGATTTCTCGTATCAAATCCTGTCCTAGCATCCAGGCCACACTGCCATCCGCGACCCATTCCGTTATTTCCTTTCTTGGCAACTGGAATTAGTAAACATCGAAGGCAGATCAAATGATCAGCTATAATTGACTCCCTGTAGCATGCACACCAGGCGGGTCTCACAAACAACACAGTGAATTTATTCCCTAATCATTGCGCTATCCGTCCTATCAGACAACTGTAATCTGCATCTGCGAAGATGTCGGAAGATAAACAGGAACGCGTTTCAAATAAGGACTATAAAGCACACGACTGGCTGAGTCATATGCTCTATAGGGTGCGAGCAGCCGATGTTTGTTGCATACGTCCCGTCAACGGCAACTACTCCCTGCGTGTTTCATGACAGTTGTCTCGTCCCTATAATCTTCGTAAGAAACTGACTGTTGTCACTGTTCCCATTTTTGTTCACTCAACTTAACACCAGCTGGAACAAATTCCAGACTGCCCATCTCTCTACGGCTGTTCTCCAGGCTCGCCAATGACCACAGATGCAACGCAAGCTATCGCCGAAAGCTCCACTCCATCCTTTGCGCCGGTCGTCTATCCCCGTTAGGAAGCTGTTATCCTGATCTGACGCTCGAGTACCTGGCCGCGTGACCCTGAGACAAACCAAGCCACGCCAATGACCGCTCCGGGTGCCTTATCTCAGATGGATCATCATGATTGTCCAAACAGTTACTATCACTACTGAAATGCCGCACAACCCCCCAACCTCCAGATCCTTACCGCCTCAGAACACCATAATCTCCAATACCAAGCAAGGACAAGACAGGTCATTCATGGCAAGTGTATTTAAGAATTGATTGCAAATCGTACACGTACCCGTTTACTTCCCGCCACACATCACAATCCACTCCTGGCTGCATAAGTCCAGTGACCATTTTTGTAAGTTCCATTGTCTCTCTGTCCAAAATTTTTTATATATATTCGTCCCGTAAATTGCCCGATGCAATCTTGAAAGTTTCCTGCTGTTTCATTTTAAGCATTATTTTGACTACTGAATGTTGTTGATTACCACTCTCCATCCACCTCATATGATATCCAGTGTGATTTCGACTCTTCTCCATAGCGCTACTACATCCATACTGATCTTCATCTTTACCACATTACCCTCCTGATTTTTGAATAACCCGGCCATATGGCAACCTTCACCATTGCTTCTCAGGCAAACTATGCCCTGGCAAACTATGCGACATAGTAAAAAACAACGGTGACATTTAACCTTTAAAAAATATAAAAAGGGCGTCAGCAACAAAGGAATAGACACTCACTTGACCAGATAATCACGTCAGGCTCACGAATTCGTAGAACCAATCGTCCTAACGCAAATCTCGTATTACGCTTGCTTGCACTTAATCTTTGTGAACACTTGCGCGCCACTCTTACTCGGCTCCGCACGACTGCAATACTGTCAACCCCGACACTTGAACGGTAAAGGAAAAGATAGTCGGAAGCGGTAGCAGGTTGAGCATATTTTGACGGCAGCGTGCAGGCGAAGCGTGCGTGAGTAACGCGCAAAGGGCGACCGCGCTTGGTGGTCAACGTTCGGTTAAACAAGCTATCTGGAGGGACAAATCCATGTTCCACTACAGGCTGACTGAATGCTGTACACCCAACCTAGAAAACACTGCTTAGGGATGCCAACAGTAGGTGTAGTCGGACAGCCTATCTGCACCCGCACACCGCTGCAGCCGAGTTGCCTGCCCGATGTGCGCCGGCCAAAGCGGTGGATACGACCGCGCCCTGCACTACTGTGGTAACGCCGACTGACTAAATTCATAGCACAGAAATCATGGATTATATTCCACTCTAGGAGACCATGCCTTTGAAGCATAAGAAATGGTCGGGACCAGCGGGTACCGTAAATGGAAACTGTTATTAGAGGAAAAAAGATACTGCGTAGGACACTATGTTCACGGGTGTAGTACGAGGTCCGAAGTGTCTAAAATGGACAGAGCGATGTAAATGAGGGGTGAGATAGAAGAAATCCAAGTTGTTGACCTGTTTTCGTCTGGAGGAGACCGTTTGGGTTCATCAGGAACAAAGGTGACTCCAACGAGCCAAAGTCATTTGCTTGGGGAGAGGCGGTGATAAAAAGTAACAAGTTGTTTGCCTTTCTTATGTATGAGGGTTATAACAGACGTTTTCCATTGGGATTTAATGGCACCGCATTAGGCATAGAAGTTGAAGGTTTGCCAGCACAAGTAAAATATCTCACCCACCTTATGTGAAGATCGTTGGAGGTAACGAGTCTGCTCCAGGGTGGTAGATGACTTTTGCTTTTTCCACCGACGGAGCTTTCTCTTTCGGTAAGGAAGAAACTGTTTACAATGTTTCCGAGTTCAGGCATGACAGACACGAGATTGGTGGGTTAATGTCAATTTGTAAGGATGGGGCAAAGAATCTGCCAAGTGCCTCAGCGATTTCCTGAAGGTTGCTATTGTAAGTGAGGTGGCGGATGGACGTAGTCGAGGGCCTGGCATGGTTTGCTCTTGTTTTAACTAATTGTGTCAGGGTTGCTTGTGGGTTGGGCTGGTTGAAAGCACGCAGTTCTTTCCTTTTACAACGGTAGTCTTTTATCGTCTCTAATTGTTTTGACAGGCAATTAAGCCGCAGAAACAAACCAAAGTACCTGGTTCTAAGGGAGATTTTCTGAAGTTTGGCGACTTTGCAGCCCAGTCGGTCACGGCTGTCCTTTTTTGTGGGCTTCGAGTGATTCTCCGCCGGCGTGATACTGTCAACGCATACTTACAAGATTAAATAAATCCTGTCAGCTGCCGTTTGCACCTCATTTGTTAAGAACAAGTAATCCCAATTACAAATGCTCACCAGAGTTGGCAGGCAATCTCAATTTGCCCTAAAGTAGGGCCTAGCGATTGAAAATGGGATGGTACTATGGAAAGGCAGTTCGAATGTGCAGCTGACAAACATGTGATCACATCCAAGGAAACCACCTTCAGTGGATGTGCGGACTTGCGTTAATCCAATCGTAAAAACTAGGTCTAGGATATTTATGTTTCCTGCCGGATCGGCTACGTGTTGTACCTATCCTCCTTGCTGAATATTAGCAACAAAAGGGAGCAAGGAGTTAAGTGCAATAAAGGCTGACCAGCAAATGATTAGAGTATTGGGGTCCTTCGTTACGACTCTGGGACCTGGTGAGGTGGAGGAGTAGTTAATCGTGTCATTTGGGAGTAGAAAATCGTCCCGACAGAGGCCTGGTGGTCGGTACACACACCCCATCGGATTTTCACTAACAATACCAGCCCTTTGCCATATGCCATCTTGAACGCAATTTGACCGAGTGTCTTGGCATAATTAGGCTGGTACTGAATTGCGGACATACACGAGGCAGCCGCTTCACGTTGAGACGGGCAACTTTTTCTGAATGAATGATATCCAGGGATGGCAAGTGCATCGTTTTGACTTGTAACCAATTTTTCTTGCTGGTTCTGCTTCCCATTTGTGACCTCCCTTATTTGGGAGCGTGGTGAATCGTTGGAGTGATGGGGTGTCAGCCCAGGGTAGAACAGAGGTACATCGGTAAATAGTAGATCGGGGTAATGTAATTCATTGTCATTTTATTCAGCTTCAGAAGAAGATGGACAACTTTGGTAGTGATGTTTTTTCGACTGGCTGTCACAGCTAGGGAAATAAAATATAGCGGTGTTAAAATTTATAGAATCTGGTGGTTTCAATGGTTGTAATGGGAAGTTTTGGTGAGGTCTATAAGATTAATCGACTAGTGGAGGGACGGTAGTTCCCAAGAAAAAGACGGTTGGTATGGGGAAAATTGCTGCTACCGGGAGTGCAGCAGCCTGTGCGAGGTTAGTTAGGTGTGGAAACGAGTTTAAATGTGTAGGGATAACCCTACTACCACAATCTGTACATTTCACTGTACAGAATGTAAGTAAGTGACAAGTTTCTGCCCATGTTTTGCTGCAAACATGTGATTGGTCCACAAAACCTTCGCCCACCAGTGAGAATGCAACGCGCAGTTGCTACCTTTGGTGAACACAGGAACCGTCATTGCGTACGTGGCCGATTCTGTATCCGTAATACGTAAGCGCACAAATGTGATGTACACACACCTCATCAGAATCGCCAATGCCGTGAATCGGACCAAAGGGCGATCGGATATGCACGCGTGATAGCTGCCATGGGGACAACTGAAACCAGTGCCATAAATTTATCTATGCTCAGTTGACTGCTGATTACAGTCAGTAGCCGAATTCAGCTTCATAACTGCGGAATGAAAGGAATATGCCATTATAGGGATAATTTACTGCACTACATATAATTCCCACTATAACTGGCATTTACAAGAACACACGAGATTACATTTCATAAATGTCAACAGTAAATGAAGAATATATGTGAAGTGAACCCGATGTTCACCGTGAGATATGGTGGTCTGACGAATCAATGAAGATCGTTGTAAATGCATGGCTGATTACATAACAATAGACTTAATATTCGTTGACTTTCTTTCATCTGCATCTGTGCATTGTAAGCGTGGCAATAAATTTTCCTCGCTCCATAAAAGATTTGTAGTTTTATAGTGCGGTCCGTGGCTGAATCATTGAATTAGTGTTCCACTACAAATTGACGGTCGGTATGATTTACGTCGGCAGACATCTTAAAGTTTCGTTAACGAATATATCTACTTTTATTCCACATAGAAAATGCGATAGTTATAAAGTTGTCAGTCGCAGTTAGTGGAGAAGTTGGCGACATCAGAGGGGTCGCCTTTCAATCATACTTAATTGGGTTCCCTGTAAAGAAAATAAAGTTCCATTGAGTGAAAAGCATATTGTTTCGCCAACGAATCACGCCGATTTTTGCGAAACTGGAACACACTTCGTCCAAACATTATGAATAGGGGAATCTACAAACATTCCGCAAAGAATGTAGTGGTGCAGTACTGTCAGCGATCGCTGGCTTTTCTCCGGAGAAATGATATAACCATTGTATAGCTTTTACGGAAATAATTTGCATAATAATATATTGTGGGAGGTAGTTGTGCTCACTTGCAGTTAGTTCATTTCTTATCATTTCCCGAAACGGTCTATTCCTAATGCGGTACCTTATCGCAATAGTTAAGAGCCATAAGTGTAGATGCTTCAGCGGCTTCAGCAGTAACAACTCAATGTTAACCGAAGTTTGTTGAGTAGGAGGAAGTTTATTTGTTCTCATTCTATGGTACATTGTGGAACCGTGTTTCTTTGCAGGTAAATTGTAATTTCGAAAACACTACTGGATTGTTAAGCAGCATTACAAAAGACGTCGGTCGTTTGGGTAACAGTACTGCAACGCTAAATAATAATCCCTCCGCGTAAGGAATGGGCGAACGACGAATGAACTGACAAACGGCATCGAAGGGTAAATTCTCACCGAAGTCGAAAATGGTCAAGCTAATAACGACGTGAATATTTGCTGAATGAACCGCAAATTGCCATCGTAATGCAACCATTCCGCATTTATTGCTATCATGTTGAAAACTGCTCAACGAGTTGTTTTGAATTATAGACCGTTCTAATTAATTATTGTAAAATTAGATTCCATAAATAGGACTTACGAACTTGTTATTTTACTTAGCAGTGATTGCGTTGGATATGTGCCGGCAGTTGCTATGGGTCTGTTCGCGTAGCCATAGAGGGTGCAGGATGAAGAAACATTGAAAAAACGATATCGGCTTTATACATGTATTACGTTGATGGTAAGCTTTGAATTTCCCAGGGTAGTGGTTAAATTTCTGTCCGTTTAGTTGAAAGTTTACTACGACTGTGGTAAGTTCGCCAGTGGCAATATCTGAAGTAATTAAAATTAATGCGCTCGGAAGAATTGGTGGAGAAATTTCAATTTCTTGCCAGTGAAGACCATTGATTCACGCTTCTTGTCGGTAAACGGGAGAAATCTTAGGTGTCTCAGAATATTGAATCACGCATTCCAGTGTTTCTTCATGTTACCGTGGTTGTCAGATTATTGATCGTGTGAACCGACGCCAAGCTGTCACGCTGCGGACGGGGATCGTTATTCGGAGGTTACGTTTTCCACCTCATTGAACACAATTGCAGCATGATTCGACTCATCCTTAATACTCCGATAACCAGCTATCACACCTGGTGTTTGTCAAGAAGGGGTAGTTTAGATTTCACGCTACGAGTTTGTATGATAAAAGCGTATTTGCAATGGGTACTCGACAGGGCAAATGCTCATCGGGGGTCATCGACAGTCGTTATGTTTGTACAAATTCGTTGCTGACAAACAATCGACAAACGAGGTCACTGTTTCCTCCCCCCTTATTTTCAAAGTCCGATGACATACGAACCATTCCCACTCTCAGGTCAAGCCTCGGCTGACCTCAGCAATCATGATTGTCGACAGCGCTATGCCTGGTTTTTCACTAAATGGCCAACCTTAGTTCAATGACCAGCGGTCCAGTTGATCCGGCGTGGGGAAATCTATCACGGACTGTCATCTCTATTCCAGAGTTTTATGAACAGTAGCACATTGAAATTATATAACGTTCATGACCAACTTTCATGTTTCTATCGGTCAAGAATTGATTACATTTTGTGCGGTTTTTGAGTCGGACACCAGTTGGTGAGCTGAAATCATGCATGTCACAGAGAGATCGCGGGCTTATCCGGTCAACAGACAAAACCCATCAAATTTAATGGAGACAGTGACCCAAGTGTAACAGGACGCACGACGTCTTATTGTACTCTAAATGTCACCAGTTGTCTGCCATAAAGCTTATGGCAGAGTAAATTCACATACCTCTCCCAGACCCGTAGACTAAGTCCTAAGCGACGGGCAGGATTACCAATGTGCTGTAATCAAATCCAGACAACCGAAATGAGCGTATCCGGTAGCGGACTCATCTGAGCAATTAAGGGTGGAGATGTAACTGGTCTAGAGAATATACGGATCTAGGTAGTCATGTTCGCCCGATGGTTCACTGCGATCATTCGAAGCTGACGCTATCGTCTATGGGACAGTTTTTTTAGCGTCACTGAAACGAGAAGGCTTCGCGTCGGGTGATTCTATGTCCGTGCATGCAAAATCCTGCCGAGAAATAAAGCGGTCCTAATCAAAAATTTCCCAAGCATACTATCATTTGGTATCGAAATCCCTCATCCCAAGAAAAGGAATTAGTATTCATCTAATTCTCTAAGTACATCCATGTTAATAAAGCAATTATTTGGCTGAAATCATACACAGAATACCCGAGAAATGAGAATAGACGAATGATCGTTTAGATCAGTTTTATGACTCCAGATGACCCAACATAATCTGAACGCAATCGCGACCCGAGTCCTACTTTTCTTGGGTGTCTGATTTCGTTGACAACTGTAACTGCTTCATGCAAGTAAACACATGAAATGCTTCTGCGGTGTAAACTTAGTTTTGTTAATCCGTCGTATGGACCCACGACGTAAGCACTAATAGGATTTATAACAGGGAACAAATCTAGAACACACCACAGACACGACTATGAGAAACAGCTCTTTAAATAATTAGACCAATGTAACAAGTCCGTTTCGCGTCAAGCGTTTACTAAATGTCGATTTTAGATGTGCTCGTTCGGAAAATTGTGAATAATGACTTGTTCTATTTAGAATCGGGATCTGTCCCTTCGTTTTGGTGGTAGTAGACGGCCGCCAAAATTGTGGGCAGTGCAGTTTTACCAGTTGATGGCACGGTTGAAAGCCAAATTTAGCGGACTTTTATCTAACTCCAATTACTTGCAGCGTTTCCGTCGTTGCCAACATAGACAATGACATCTGTCCAAATTAGATGCATACATTGGATATAGTTTTAATTAATGATCTTCCAACCAAAGTGTGGTTCAGTTAAGTAAAAGAAATCCATACGAACATAATTTAAGGCGCGGATTGAACTAGGGTTGCCTTTTTTCTTTCTTCCGGTTAGGCGTCAATAAATTTCACAGTCTACGTTTCTAGGTACTAAGTGTATTTGAAACTATTTTAGAAACAAATGCGAGAAATTTACGTGTCCAGGAAGTTCTTTCAAAAAGCTTGTTTCAAATTAGATCACATGATCCACCATAGCTATGCGAGGCTGGACAAAAAATGTAACTGAATTATTACTGTCAACAGTGGAGTCCATCGATTTATGGTATTGTTTGCACTGCAATGAGCAATCCAACTTGGTTTACGTCAGGAAGCCCCCAAACAACTCGATTCATTTTACCCATTTGCCTTGTCTTTCGGTGTGAACGGTGATGTGCACTTCGGTACCAGTGTCGGGAGGCTTCTACTATTAGACGCAGTATCATGATACTGTAAAGCTGAAAGCGTAGCATCACATGACTGTACCTACACATTCTAAGGCTAACTATTTGGGTGGCGCGTTTACAACCACGTGACTGAAGCCTGCCAACGAATTTGGGGCAGAAAAATACTTGACTCTGCTTCGTGACGAACGTTAGATATGAATCGACGGACGATGTGCCACCGTGACTAACAAGCAGACCAATCACATGAAGGTCCTGTTCCGGACAGCGCCCTAACGCGATTGGTCCAAAAACGCAACGTGAAACGGAATAAAAAGAGGTGAGCATAGACGCCGGTCACCGATCTCGTTAACAGCTCGCCTATTGCTTACCGGTGGTAAAACGAAGCTACTATTCCGGATTACATCGACCCGCCCGAAGCACTGATAAGACGATGGCGTCTGTGGATGGAGCAGAATGGTCTGAATACTGGGGCTCCCTGATTAAGAATTACCCCTAATATGGAGCATGGAAGCGAACTTAGGTGCAAACCTTCAGCATCCTCCGCAAACGTTGAACAGGAAGTTGCTGCCTTAAGTGCGACAACAACAGTTTTTTCTTCATCCTTGCGAATGCAAAGGCAAGCAGAGGATGACGCTTTTCCATCCAGTGATGCGACCGTTTCTATGGAGCTGCCCATCAAACGAAAACCGTAAGCCGGTGTCAGACTAACGATAATGCAAGTAAGGAACGGAATAGAAAATTCACCGCTTAGGCGGCATGTCACCGATCCGTCAACATCAAGTCTTACGAAGTATTATTATATTATCATATTATATTTTTTACATTAATAGGTTCGGTTAAAACAGCAGTGTCAACTGCTCTACGGGAAGAAACAAACAGCCCGACCTTTGCTCATTACCTAGCACCACAGGACTATGCGTTTTGAACGAACGCGGAGGGAGGCTGTCTCTAGGACTGTTCAATTCTCTCCAACATCAAAGTAAGTGACAATTATGGCCTGTTTCAATATTCCCTTTTTGCATCCAGTTACCAGACAGCCAATGAACCCTATCAGAAAAGGTAGGCAAAATCGCTGATCCACTTGGGCTTTGGAGAAAAACGTACGTTGTGTCCATTACGTCGTTTCTCATAAAGGGCTAGTATCCGAAGAGTTCGACAAACTGCTGTGGAGTTTTACAAAGCCTCAGCTTGATCGTTTAGAGTGCACAATTCACCAATTACGACTGCCGACCATTTTTCCCTTGTCAACTGCGCAATATTTGAGGCAAATGGATAGGACGGCTCTAGACAGTGAAAATCGCCGACAGCTGGCAAGAACAATTTTCGAATAGGAGTTCATTTTCACAACTACCTACGGTGACACTGCTCCTTGTTATGTGTGGCAAGTAATGACAAGATTACTGGCTAGAGACATAACACGTGAGGTAGATTATTCCGGAGCACGCAACTTGGTGTTCAAAAAGACGAAGATGAAGCAGTTGATCGTTGGTAAGCCGTTATTATGTACATTTAAACTTCAAAAAATGTAGAAGCTGTGCTGCGATAGGATCACTTCAAAAATAACTCAACCGTGGAAGCGGATCTCGTCGCATGGTTACAAGATACGAAAAGAAATGTCCAGAGATCCTCAACCGGTAATACTGTCATAAATGAAACATTTAACTATTGCAGGATTCGAATTCCCATTCAAAAAAAGTGGATTTGGACACTGCTCAGCTGTAACAGCGAACTAGCTGTAGCTTACTTCCTCTTTGTTGTCGAAATACTTTCTAGAATGCCGAAGAAAAACTATCTCTCTTCACAAATATCCCTATAAGTGTATCCCATCTTGCTATATTGTCCTTATTATTGTAGTAAATAATACGTAAGCATTTGCTTCGCTCACTGAATGAAATATTAATCTCCGGAGAAAACAACAAAACGCTTGCCGCTCCTTCGACTGTACACGGAAAATAAGAACATTGTACATTCAAAATTTGAACTTTGAATAAATTTATCCATTATTGTTTGCTATTTCTTTTGGACTCATAATGGGGTTAACCAGCGAGCCGTTGGTTAGTACCAGTCACAAACATCCAAATAAGCGATCAGTACCCTAGTGAAGTAGGTTCGTCAATCTTGTGCGCTATGATTATCCAATTTGTTGCTCCACGTGTCATTTCATTTGACAATTAACAAAATGAGCTCCGTGGTGGAAAACCGGACCGCGCTGGTTACCCATTGGTCTCTAATTGGGTAAGTTGACTCGAAGTGGATAGCGAGAACCCGGTGGGGGAAGGGCTATTAAAATACCCAAACGGAGGGGATGCATGACGGTAGGCTTCTGAAGAGGTCGGTAGTTGTTGAATAGGGACTGAAGATCACTGGGGGAAAGGTAGACATTGAGGAAATTGGTAATAAGGCATTTGGCTCTATCTCTGAGTCCTGTGAGGAGAGGAGCGTCGATGCCGAGCCTCATGCAAAACTGTTCAAATGAAATTGGATTTAAGTTTGCTCCTGAGAAAGAACCAGATCTATGGAGAATGAACGTCCTAATGAAATACATTTGGTAGCGTATTGCAACTTCGAAGTGCAGTTGTACGTTTTTTTGACTTTATAGTGTCGTCAATCTTTCGGAGGAAACCGATTTTTTCGGACATCATTTCCCTTAAGATCTAGTCTAACGCTTGATGTCAATTTTGTGACACTTGTTGGCTGCGTTTCTATTATGGCACAAGATATCTTTACGCATTCCGCTCGTGCGGTACTTTTCGAGAGTCTTCGTTTTCGAATCGCCTCGATCGCTCGGTACCTCTCATTTGTGGTTTGCAATCTCTTGTATTATCGTATCGGAGCTACTTCGGCGCCATGATATATACAATACATTTCTCGCATCCATTTGTTGACTTGGGTCTTCTCTATTCTGTCGACTAGGGGCTAAGCCAATCGCAGTATCAGAACCAGATAGAAAAGAAATTTGGGGGTCACATTTCATACGTCTTCTACGGCTTCAAGCCGAACCTTGTTTTTCCGGGGAGAAGGTGGGCGAAGTAGGTTAGTTTATTTTTCGTATTCGAATATGTAATTTTGTCTACTTATCGCCTTCCGTATATTGACAGCCCGATTGTATTTCACCAGTTTTAGTCATTTATAGCGTTGGTGTCCCGTCGGTTATCACGGGGGCAGTGAGTTCGGACCTGATATACGACTGAGAAACAGTTTTGGCAGACGGAAAATATGCAAATACTGGATACTTGAGCGCATGATATTCACAGTATTTTAAGAATTAATGAAAGCATTTTGACAACATCTGTGAGGATGGGCTTAGGGTGCTGTGTACCAAGGATCATTCTTTAAAGATGTGGAATGCTGTAGGTTAATTTGGTTATGACGAGTGTTGCTCGTGCCCTCTGATCGAATCCTTCAGTATACGTAGTTCTGTGACCCAGGTGTTAGCTGAAGAATAGGTCAATGTGAGCAGTCCATAAAGTGGCGAAAAAAGGGTAAAAACCGTAATCAATTAGCTTTTTCTAATGGGAAAGCTTAGACTTGTGGATTGAAGTCCATGCGACGCTGCCCGAGGCAACCATAAAGCTCGCCTAATTTGTACACGGTTGGTTGGTTAACTTTCCGATGGCACGTTCGTATTAATTGCTTACCGTTTTCCCGAAGGACCATGCCATCAGTATGTTCATAAATTCCAGCGATTTGTAGAACCGCTTGTCCTAAAGCAAATCTCGTATTACGTTTGCCTGCCCTTAATCCTTGTGAACACTTGCGCGCCACTCTTACTCGGCTCCGTACGATTGCAATGCTGGCAAACCTGACACTTGAACAGTAAAGGAAAAGATAGTCGGAAGCAGTAGCAGGTTGGGTATATTTTGACAGGAGCGCGCGAACGGGGCTTGCACGAGCGACGCGCAAGTGGCGACCGCGCTTGGTGGTCAACGTTCGGTTAAATAAGCTATCCGGAGGAACAAGTCCATGTTCCGCTACAGATTCGACAAATGTTGCTTTCATAACCGAACTATGGCGATCATGGGTGAGCAACTGTCCCAGCAACTCAGAATTTAGGCAAAAGATGACGCCCTCTAGGGTTTGGTCTTTTGAAGGAGCGTTAGATCTGTATAAAGGCGATTGGGCCAATTGTTTCACACTCCGACTGATTGCCCGCCTTGCCCTTCACTATTCTCGAAACAGGTGATGGTTGGAAAATGGGTTGAGGTGATCGGTTGAAGACGTGGGAAAAAGGTATAAAAACTCTAGCCGGCGGTTTGTCCCACACTAGTTCAGTTAAACTGCCGAGATGAAATTCATGAGATTTCACAAAGCAGTGGTAGATATGGCTTAGTGTCTTGATCAGTGGTTATTTTGGTCTTGAAATCCTTGCTACTTTTAGTTTGCTGCTTATTATCTCGGAGATTATCTTTTACTGGTCCATTTATCATTTGAGTAGGCGCTGTTTTGGAGTGGCAAGAAATAGTTGTGTGCTGGTGCAAGTTTAATGGGTTTAAGAACTGGATCTGAACTAAAATGGAAATAAATCCTGGGAAATTGGCTGTGTAGTGAAAGGTCCGGAGATGGAACGGATAGTTTGCGTAGATTCGGGATGCCGCCACTGCAAGCACGAATATGATGTGAAGACACCCATGCTTCTCCTAACCACGGCTGAGGAATTGTTAGAATCGTACCTGAATTTTAGAGGCTTATGGCCTGTACCGATGAACCGGTGTTTATCTGGCCTCGTGACGACGAAGCCTTCCGCAAAAGCATCACGTTTTGTAAAGAGAAAAAGCGTTGCCAAGCCCAGCACACAGAAATCGTTGAAAGTGACGAGCCAGAAGCTTTTCGAGTTACCAATCCTGAGGTAGATAAAATAGTCAAATATGGGCAAAGGAAATGCATACGAAAGCAGAACCCCCAAGAACCGGACAATGACAAAGACCTTCGTGAATCAAGAACAGCAAGAACAGGGTAGCTCCGTAAAAAAGGGCCTTTTCTATACCAAAACCTAGCGAAGCTACCTCATTGGTTGCCAATGGAATCAAGTTAATGGTCTGTGGTCGACCGATCGCAATCGATAAATACGGAGGGGTGCAACCTGTCCGTGCAAAATCTTGTGCGCTTTCCGACGACACCGGCAACCTGAAACCGCCTCGTCTTATTGGGCACAAACAACCAGGTGAAGCGGAGTCGCGATTGGAAGGGAGAACTGCGGACTGACAAACAGACTAGGCCAGTGTGTAGTCAATGCTAACCAATAAGCGGTTGCGGTCCTTGCTTAACTACGAAGAGACTTTAACCACGTAAGATTGATTACTTATAGGGCAGACCGATTAGATGATGACTCGGTAAACCGATGGAATACGCATTAGTCACGTAGGTGTAAATGTTTGATATTTCTATGAGAATAAGGTTTGGGCCAACAGACACAACGAGACTACACCTTGACGTGGTGTGATGGCTTGCGTGCCCTCATGATCCA
>LUCM01010905.1:0-10588 GCA_008360955.1 Fasciolopsis buskii | reverse complement strand
GCGTATGGCACGAACACTCGTCTGACCATATCGTGCGCCCGTATTTGGTTTCTCCCAAGGGATGGAAGAATATCACTGTCATCATCACACGTTCGGCGTTAAACAGCAGAGCAAGCCGCACTGACCGCTGCCTTCCCCAGATTACACGTTAGATGAAAAAGAGTGAATAATCTCCGGGAACAGGCGAGTGGACCTTAACGCAGAGCGGGAAAAGAAAGATACTCTGCAGCAACACACGGAGACACATCTAACTGTACATAAGCGCACGTGGGTTTCCAATTCATTTCGATGATTCGATAGAAAATGACAGCACGTCAACCCATCCGCCATTGTCGCGGATGCACTGCCACATCCTTCAAGTGTCTCCAGCATCTGGCGACGGTCTTTCGGGGCCCCAACCACAAAGACGATCCGAGACACCTCTTTACCTTAACGTTCGCTGTACATTCTCAGTCCCACGTTGCCCAACGCTTTATCATCTGTTGTCCTCCACCATGGCTCTTCCATTCCTTAGGAGGGACACAAAATAGGGCCACATATGGTAGAACATGTTTCGTCATAACGCAAGCACGTGACCCAACAGCGCAGTACCACAAGTTTCATACGCTGAAACAAGCTATCCCCAGAAGGCACCCAATATTCAGATGCACCTAATTCAATATACTCACCCAGTCACTCATCTCAATCCTACCATACTATGCTAAACATCGGTGTCGAAAACCTCCAACCGATCGACATGCCCACACCACATACTGCCACGTCCCCGCAAGCCGACAACAGAGACTGAACGGCACCTGCACACAGTACACTACACCTTCACTCAGTGAAATATCAGGCCGATGTACACTGATTCAACCCAGGGTAAGTGCTCAAGCCTTGGATAAACGCGATGGGTACCTCTACTGCCGAGCACCATCGTAGACACGGCAGCTAACCAAGGTAGTGAAAGGTCCATCATGTTATTTCTCTCCATCCAATATCAATATTCGGCCGGGCTGTCGGTCCCAGTCGTAACATACATTGCCTTGAAGTGCAGAGCACTATCCCTGAATCGAGCATACCGACCTCGAAATCTATCTAGTGCACGTTGTGCATGGTCGCAGGCTGAAAAGGCAAAGACGTCATCTGCGTAATCAGGTCAACAGCTTCCCCCATTCCCAGTTCGACTCCTACATCCGGATGACCTCCAAAGGCATCTCCGATCACCTCGTCCATGACGGAGTTAACAGTATCAAATTGACTGCAATGAGAGGAATCGAGAGAATGGCTGACCCTTGTTCGAACGCCACCTAGTCGTTACGAATAAAGCGTGACAGGTGTCACGTATACCTAACCGACCATAGTAGCCAGTACAATCGCTCGCAACAAGGTTCACAAACTAGTGTGGCAATACATGCGGTGAGAGCATGAGTAGTGCTAGTCGATCCACGAGTCGAAACACCTCTCAAGTCGAGAAGCAGAGTCGTAGGGCGGCGGGTGCAACGTGGCGCCAGGTCGAGTAACTGTCGAAGAGGAAGATTTCGGTCGATGCAGACCGTCGACCTGGCCGAAAATCCGGCCTGTTGTTGGCGGATATACCTCGCGAATCGGTGCAACGTGCGCAGCATATCGAAGCTAGCACCTTAGTAACTATCGGAACTTAAACAATGCACGATGATTGCAACACTCACGTCCGTGTCCCCTTCTGAAAGATGGCGCCACAATCCGTGACCACCCACGAATAGCTGGGATACGCTCTCGTTCCAAATATCACGAAGCAAGGAGTAAAAGTGAGTTCATCAGCACTTCTCACCCAATTGAAAAGAAACGCGGGGAAGGCGTCGAGAGCCGGCACTTTTGCCCTCTGCAGAAGCCGAATATTCAACTGCACTTCCACTTCCCCGTGGGGGATCAATGAAACCGTCTCCAAGGATACACTGCCAGGCCGACTAAGATACCGATAGCGCATGGCCGAGCTAAACTGATCCTGAAATGGCTCTGCCCAATCGGTTCAGCTTCTTGCCGTTCTACCATGATGAGCTCTCCATTTATCGCACACAGACTTTCACAACCGAAGTTTCGCCGGTGCGTCCCGTCCACCGCTGTTGCGTATAAGCTTAAACAGGTCCTTGACTGTTACCTGAATGCGGCACGCCACTTCCTCCTTCTGGCCAACTTTTAACCCACCACCTTCTGCGGACATTCCTAAGCGCTCATGGCAACTGATCGCTGCAACCTGCCGATGCATTCTGTCATTTCCTGCAAGTTAGGCACTTCGCGTTATTTTGCTCCATTAGAATAGCGACCGCTTGAGAGACCAGTGTTTGATGAACACTAGAGTCTGGGACCGCAGCGAAATGCGCTGCCAAAGCACGCTGCTTATATTGACGCCCACTGATCGTCACAGTGCACTGGTCGCAGTTCTATTGTTCTCGACATTTTCTGTCGCAGCCTGTGCGAGACAGCCGAAACAGAACAAGACGTGTCGACACCAATCGCATTTGTAGCCGCGTCATGGCCATTCAGCTGCAGCAAAAATCGCATTGCAAACTAACGCATGTCCGATCGGACGACGTGGTCCAGTAGATTCTTACAGTTCTGGACAGAACCGCACCTAAACAGTAGCTACTGCGGATAAGGTCAAATCTGGACCAGACCGTCGAGTATAGAAGACATGTCGCAGTGCGACGCGAAAGTGTGCCGGAAATCGTACTAGTAGCGAATAGAATGATCATACCGGGGTGCACAGAGAAGTCTTTCTCTCGGTCTGTTCGGCTGTGCAGCGCAAGGCGCATTGGTTCACTAAACAGGATACTCCGATGCACTCCTAGTTTTTCCAACTGTGCATTATATGATCAACTGCGTACCACCTACAATGTCAGAGCGTTGCTCTTCCCGAACAAGTGTGACGAAGGTTGCGTAAATTTGTCTTTTCTCCAATCAGTGCTCAGTCCTGTTGGCCGATGCTGAGATAACAAATAATCTACGCTTAACACTACTAATCCTTTAGGACGCCGACGGATCCTGCAGTCCTCATGGCACACGAAGTGAACTGTGACTGGGGATCCAATCTAAAAGTGGTCTGCCTCACCTTCTCATCAACACTATTTCCTCATAACCACGTTGACTCCACAGCTTGATGCCTTCGTCTCCTGAAGTGCGAAGAAAATATCTGACGAAAAACGTTGGCGCAGTCAGTTAATACTCTAATCGACTGGAAAGCCGAATTGGTGTTCACTCACGCAGCAGACACTCAATCGAAGAGTGAGCCAATTGTCCATGAGCCAAACACGCCTGTTAGTCTGTCTGCAATGGAGTGCGCACATTGAAGGAACCCAGATGCAGAGGCTGACGAGGCTGAGAAAAATGTGACTAACCAGAACTGAAAACCACCTACTACAGACTACTTGACATAAACATGCAGAGTATCGGCGTGTACAATGAGATAACTAGGGTAGGCAGAAGGGGGCAAACAGATGGGCTGGAGACAGAAAAGACAGTTGAATAAAAAGAGAGGAACTCCTGAAGCAGTAGCATACTATTCACTAACCCACACCACCTTGTCCGATGCAGTGGGCAGCGCGGTCTCATTATCCTGCGCACGACCGATGCAGTAATGGATTCTATTTGTAGGCCGTGTAACTCCATGCGGGAATAAGGGACGGGTAACTGGCTAGGACAGTTCCGTCCGCAAAGCCAGAAGAACGATTTAGGTTCTCAAACAAAGCCTTTGGTTCTTGACAAGAACCCTACCGCAAAGGCGGCGGGGCATGGCTGACGTGGGAAGCCACATTACTTAGATCAACTTATTTTTCAATACTCGTTTTCTGACTGATTGCTAATCAGATCAACCCCCGACTTGGAGCACCAGGCGACCATACTGTCGTCAAGGCCCTTCTCTCTACCTCATTGACCTTCCAGCTTGATGGGATCTTCGGCCTTCAGATAAGTCATTCCTGTATATGCTCGTTGAATCATGGAGGCACGCAAGCTCGTCACACCAACGTCAAGTGTAATCTCGTTTGTGACAGCCATGTGGAGTCAGCAGGGTGACTGTGCAACGTGGGTGAGAAAGATGTACATGCGAAGTAGTTAAAAATAGGTGTCTCACGGCTTCGTGGTTGGGGCCCCGAAAGGCCTGTCAGCTATCTGGCTGGAGACACTGAGGAACATGGCAGTGAACCCTAAACAGTGGCGATCGTGTTGTCATTTTCTATCGAATCAGAATGGGTGAAAGATTGCGTTTTTACAGTTAGGCTGTGTTCCGTGAGTTTGCCGCAGCAGTATCTTATCTTTTTCCACCTGTGTAGGTCCACTCCTTGTTCCCCTTGGATGTTCACCCTCTTAATAGACATATGCAACCTTGAAGAAAAAGGCAGCGATCAGTGAGGCTTGCCTTGCTGTTTAACGCTGAACGATGATGATGATGATGGTCATATGTTGCAAGGATGCAAAAAATTAAACTTATTGAACAATTCAATTCAAACGTTTTTTCGATTGTTAAAATCGTGCCAATTCAGTTGGGTATATAGTGAAGTGAATACAAAGCAGAAGCGCATGTTGCAGGGTATCTCTACCTCACGGATTAGTCAGTAACCTTATCGTTTCTCTTTAGGTGCCACGATAGAGAAAGTACGGCTAAGGGGTCTGGCTCACGTCTTCTCTGTTCTACCAACTTGACAGGATTATACCAGACTGCTGTTCCAGAATGCTCCCAATTCGGAAGTTTTCCGTGAAATTTCTGTGCTTTTCGAAGGAGGCTAAAGGAAAAAATAGAAAAGGAGCCTAAGGAGATAAACCGATAGCACTCCATTGCTCTGGTCCATGAAAGAGAGAAACATTCATAATAACAAGCATCCATGGGTTTAACTAAGCATGAAAATTGTCCCAGAGCACCATGCAAACGATCGTGAAGGTGCACCAGAAACCGTTCCCAACGAAACGTGATGAGGACCATATAGGAATAAATTAATAACCAACGGATGTCAAAAGATAACAACGCATTTCCCAAATTATGGGTTAATACTATATAACCACATTTACCAAAAGCACAAAAAAACTATAAAATTCAGCCTGGAAGACGATTTTCCCTGATTCTTATTTTTTTGATGGGACACCTACAGTTTGCCATTCACTCCCGTTCAGCTGGCGCGGGATAGAAGTAATCCAAGTGGTCAGACAAACGTGCAGAAGTCACACGATGGTGTTAGCATCGGATTCTGTGAGTTAAGGAGTGTATCGTTAGGATTATTCTTGGAAAAGAAACTTCCACGCGTACATACAATTCAGATTAGCATAGTTCTCACAGGCCATAGGAGAGCCCAATGGCCAAAGGAGCGTCTGGATCGGTGTTGTGGGCAGACTACCTCGGCCTCAAAAGCAGCCCGAGCATTAAGTTCGCTTGATTTCAGAAAAGCAGAGGATTTGAAGCGGCATTATGATCATAAACATAGGCATAGCCACACATCGCAAGTAAGCACAAGACAAGGATAGACCGACTTGCCCAGAACTCATTTAAGTTTCCAGAACCGAAAAGAGCCTATTCAAAACATTTTGAGACACACTACACAAGAATTTTCGGAGGGAAGGAAGAAACGCTTTATGGAGTAGACGACGGAAGACCAGCATCTTGAAGAGATGAGACGGTTAGCCACGCGACTGGTTGATAAGGAAAGGTGGAAATTCATACGATCAAGCGCCTTTCGACATAAATCCCCTCTCGTTGGACAGAAGGAGATACCGAGGCGATTTAATGGGGACCCTCAATATCGTGAAGGGCTCGTCGGGTCTTAGTCCAAACGGCTTCTTTCAGCAAGACGTGGATTCTCGAGCACGTGCGCCTAAGAGGAAGCTTTCAACGACACTATCCAGGTCGTAAATATATGGGACTGACGGCCTGACGACTTGATAAAGATGCCTTGGGCCGAAACCGGGATGCGATGTTCCAATATATGGCAGAAAGAGATAAAGTGTTGAAAGGTTTCCCAATGTACATCCCACCATCCTTGAACTGAACTGTGAACGCTTGTGACTAGCAATATTCCTCACAGTCAAGATGAATAGAGGTATTCCGCCTCCTCTAGCGATAACTGAACCTGGAAGAGATAGGAGCTCCTACTAGATGGCAAACAACCGAAAGAACTCAGAAAAGTGGAATGGTTCGAGCCGAAACTTGTCCCGTGAATACTGAACTTGGACGAACATCTCTGATAACAAAACCAGGCAGATTGCTGCCGTCCGCTTTGTGGTCCAGTTACAGGTCCATTTATACTGCAGTACAGTATGGGGAAATGCCAATTTCTTGCACCGGGAGCTCCTCGGATCAGACGGCAATTCGACATCAGAAGGGTGGAAGCCCTCCTCGGATTCCGGTTTAAACTTCAGATTCTTGTATATGACTCCATTTGTCATTCCCTGATCTTTAAAAGGTACATTATCATCATTCCCTCCCCCCTTCCATCCCCAGCACTTCCGCTGCTGCCACCGTTCTCTCCAGGCTCGGACAATTATGCAATGACCCACTTTCCTTTGAATTCATTCACTGGTCCCACCTCTACCACCTTCCCTAGTGGCTTGTTCCATCCATTCATCACTCTTATGGCGATCGATTTGCTCCTCAGCCCCGCATTTACTGTTCCTCTCAAGATCGCCCTCCGGTTCCTCCCAAATTTTTACTTCCCCTCATCTGGAATACGGAACTACTGTGAGCCTGTACTTGGTCAGACCCATAAAGACTTCGAGGGTTTCTTTACGTCATTTCATCTGTCAAAGTGCACTATGAGTGCCTTTAGCCTCTGCTCATATCCCAACTACCTGAGCTATCTGAACCAGCGCGCCAAACCTCGCTGGACCTGTTCGCATACTTTCATATTTCTTAACAAATGTGCTTCCATTACAGTACCCTAAATGTGGTGAGACGGACGCCTTGAACAGCGGCAGAACAACCGTGGGATTCCCCAACTCTGCAGTCCTCCTAAGTTGGCGTCTGTACACCACGCCTTCTTGTTCTTGCGGACTAGGTTTCAGGCCCGCGCTCACTGATACCCAGAGGGCCCTATTTTGCGGTGTTCGATGCATCACGATCTGATGTCTGGATGGACCCATGTGGCTGGCGGGACTGGCCTCTCCTTAATAACCAGCTGGTACTTGCCCAATTTCAACGAGGGATCCCATCTCAAAAGTTAATAATAACATGTATCCAGATCCCTTTGGGTAGCTTCGCTGTAAGCTGAAGACGTGAGACGCGGATTTCCTAACCAGTCGGTTATTTCGTTAACATATGTCGAGATCCACAGTGTTCCTAAGATGGGCTCCTGAGGCACCCAGTTTTGCAGCACTTCTGGTTCATAGGCATCCCTCGATCATACCTTATCAGATCCCAATACCGACACTCTGCTATCTGCTTGTTCACCCTAACGTCGGCCCAGAGAATCTTTGTTTCCTATTATTGCAACTTGGCTATCTCTCTCTCTAATAACGCTGCACGAGATCCGACTACTTCATACTATTGAGGCCCCTGGGACATCATACGTTCCAGCTATCCTTCTTATCTAGATCCACATAAAATCAGTTCAGCTTTCACACGACAAGTTTCGGCTCGAACCATTCCACTTTTCTGAGTTCTTTCGGTTGTTTGCCATCTAGTAGGAGCTCCTATCTCTTCCAGGTTCAGTTATCGCTAGAGGAGGCGGAATACCTCTATTCATCTTGACTGTGAGGAATATTGCTAGTCACAAGCGTTCACAGTTCAGTTCAAGGATGGTGGGATGTACATTGGGAAACCTTTCAACACTTTATCTCTTTCTGCCATATATTGGAACATCGCATCCCGGTTTCGGCCCAAGGCATCTTTATCAAGTCGTCAGGCCGTCAGTCCCATATATTTACGACCTGGATAGTGTCGTTGAAAGCTTCCTCTTAGGCGCACGTGCTCGAGAATCCACGTCTTGCTGAAAGAAGCCGTTTGGACTAAGACCCGACGAGCCCTTCACGATATTGAGGGTCCCCATTAAATCGCCTCGGTATCTCCTTCTGTCCAACGAGAGGGGATTTATGTCGAAAGGCGCTTGATCGTATGAATTTCCATCTTTCCCCACCAATCATTCGCGTGGCTTACCTGCGCCCATGTTGTAGACAATCGGGCTCTTTTATCAAAAATTTAGTTCTGCCATGCGCATCTTATTAGAAAATTGGTTGGACTCCATTTTTGAACAGGATTATGGACGCCTTCGACGGAGCATACTAAAATTTAAATTGTTTTCCTGTGTTCTTTGGCCGCTGCGGCCTATTGATCCATCTGTGTAAAATCCGGCATGATGACTGCCGATTTTTTCTTTGCCCTGCTATCTGCCTTCACAGCATGCACCACTTGGTCAGGTGATATTCTCAGGCCTTTTTTCTTCGTGATAGAACTGGTCTTTGTTTGCTTCCAAGGATAACTTGAACTTGTTCTCCGAATATTGGGCACTTGCTGAAGTCTACTCTGTCCATAAATCCCGTCAATTTGACTCCGTCTGGAGAGGCCAGATTAACTGGAACGCGAGTCGTCGTAACACCGACCCACGTGGATACCGCGCATGAGTTCAAGCTGTAGAGAGCACCTTTTCCCCTAACTCAATCAAAAATAGAGGAAGATTCACTTAATCGAACACCCTGTTTTTGCCAAAACAACGTACGCCAACCCGCTTGCCTTAATCAAATCTTGCAGTGGCTTCATTCAAGAAGCTCAAGCAGTTTCGTGGTATAAGACCTATTCTTCCGGAAGCCATGCTGGGATGTGCAAAGCGTTGATTGGTGCGTCAGAAACTGGCAAGCGGGGAATCGTAATAAGTCCCTCGTCCTCGTGCACAAAATGCTGAATATGGTTACCGTCCCGAAGCTCCCTTCAACAGGATACAAGTCTCCCCTGTAAGCAACTGAAACAGCCACAGTGCTCCAGTTCTTTGATGTGTTGCCACTATCCACGTTGGCCTGGAAGGTTTTGTATACCAGGCCACCGACGGTCCACCAAAATTTCGATGAGTCCTGGATTAACATTATCGGACCCGGCGGACTTGTCTTTGTAGACCCCTGCCACTGCCTACCCATGTTCTTCCCCATTATCAATAAGTCCCCAAGGTTCTACGGTGCGGTAGCTGGCAGTAAGTAACCAAGGTAGTTCTTGTCAACCTTATGGGAGATACAATGTCACTTGTTTGGTGAGTCTGCTTTTTCCTAGTCATCCGGAGTGTCATGGCTGTAACGCATGGCCGATGAAAAGCACCCAAAACCCCTTCTATCAGAATTCCTGAAGCCATTGTCATACGAATGCATTCGGCGCTCTACCTTTTGCATGATTCTGTTTGCTTTAAAGTTTATTTGCTCGCACTCACCGCACAAATTCGGCACTCAATCCTTTTGGACCCTAGTGAACCACGATGGTATTTCTGCACAGCGAAATTGACTTTCATTCTGTGACCCCACGATGGCACAATGGGGGTCGTTTTTATTCTATATTGATTAACTTTATAGTCCAGTATCCTGCCGTTTGCGAATCAATTGTATTCTGGGTTTGAGATTTGACTTTGTCGGCACATTGCCTAATTGCGGCCTAAACTGGCCCCCAAACTTCAACGAGGTGCTACCACTCCTCAGGAAACTATTTGCTTCCATTAAGGTGTAATGCGTTTTCGGTTGCCTCCTAGCGGTGACCGTTTCATGGGTTTGAAGTGCAATAAAGAGCAAGGTGGTTTGCACTACAGCCCCACTATCAAAAATCTTCGTCCTTTTGTCCAATTCAAATAAACTTCGAGACCCCCAAAAATCTAGTAGCAACCCGTTGTTACCGTTTACCCATGCCAATTTAAAGCCCACCAGTATGTTTTTCTCTGGCTGCTTATTTCACCTTCCGTTTCTCCAATATAATACCATCTGGAACAAACTCCAGACCTCATCCGGTTTTATCCCTTCGGCCTTGTGCTCGGCACAACGGCGGCCGTAATTCCTACGCATCCACCAACAGAGTTTACGGAGAAAGCGCAGATTTGATCGCTGAAAAGTCCTACTGTAGTTGACGGATCATATATATTTTGTCCTGTTCAACACACGGATGACTGAAACTCAGCTACCAAATTCTTTGAATGCGAATTTACCGATGGACTACCATGACGGCTGAAATCACAGGTATTACCACCAGCCTTTGAAATTCTTGATCCTTACTTCCGCAAAATGTTATATCCCAAGATAAGAAATACGGCATGGTGGACATTTACGGCAAGCGAACCTAAGAACGGTTTCACTTTTCAGCAAACTAGCTATTTTATTCAGTGGAAGTCAACGTCCGATTCCAAAAAGTTGCAGGGAGCACCCTGTTGCGCTACATCGTTTGCCCAGAGAGAAACTTCAGTCTATTTCATTATTTAGAGGGTCAGAGCCAAACTTTTGTTCTTGGAAGTTCTTCATTTTCAACGTTTTTCTGGCCCATTATTTTTGTCGAAGACGGATATTTTATCCCAACAAATGAAGTCCTCCTTAACTTTGACAAATTTCCAAAGAACTACAGGCTAGTTGCCTTTCAAAAGTAGGTCTCCCCTTGAATATGGTTAGATTGTCTTCACCAATATGAGTGAAG
>LUCM01010903.1:0-15656 GCA_008360955.1 Fasciolopsis buskii | reverse complement strand
GGGGAGTATGGGGTAGCTCCTTCTTCGGTTTCTATTTGACCTTGTTGATCCGTTGCATCGGATCTTGGTGATGCAACTCCGGAGACGGCTGCCATTTGATCGGGCTCGGGAATTTGGTTAATCTGTTCGTTCAGGTCAACTATACCCTCCAATTTTTGTTTCAAATCCTCATTCAATTCTCCTTCATCGTTTGTTACCATATCTTTGGCAGCATTTACTAGTAGTTCCCGGCCACTGACGCCTATTGATAACAGATCGTCTGTTGATTTGATCTTCTGTATGGCGAACCCGACTACATTGATATCTGATTCAGATGATGGCGTTATTTTTGGCTGCATCTGTTCATCTGTTTTATCTGATGCTAAGTGTTGTTCCGCTCTTTGTTCAATGTTTTCCTCTTCTATGCCGCTAGTGGTAATTGTTGTTTGGCCCTCTTGAATTAGTGTTTGTGCCTCTGTCTGTGCGATTCCTTCGTCAGCCTCCATACTTGTCGGGTAACGCACATCCACATCTCGCAGTCCCGCTAACATTCCGTCGGCAGTAGACTCTACATTCCCCTCTGCCACTAATGTTGAACTCAGTTGCATTCCAATGTTCCCTTCTTGGATCGTTGTTTCCACGGTTGCGCCCGTAGGTATCCCTTCTTGGTGTTGTTCTTCATTTCCGTTTTCCTTTTCCAATGCGTCTAACTGATGAACTTCACGGGATTCTTCTGTAACTCCGTCTCTGTCACTCACCATTAGGTTGGATGGTGCTCCTTCCACCAGTGCTGTTGCCTCTGCTTTGGTGTCAGTCATACCTCCACTTGCTAGCATTTGTTGACTTAACGGCTCTTCCGGACTCAAGAGGTCGTATTTTCTCTCGGATTGTTCTGGTATTACAGTTGTTACTGTCCTGACTGAAACTTCTGGTGGCTGTCCGGGTTGGATATTAATTTCAATTTCTGTGGCAACCTCCGTGATAACTGATTTGCCTTCAGTGCGTTCCATGTTCTCCGGTGGTTGCTGAATTTCGATCGGCAATGTCAGCTTGGTCGACTGTTTGAATGGGGTTTCTGTCTGTTTAGCTATTGCAGCTTGTTCTTCAGATAATTCTGGTCGGACCTCAGTCACTTCTTCGAGTTTCTGTTCAAGTTGTTGGTCTTTTGTCTCTGGGAGTTGTAGTTCTTCTACTTCGGCCGACTCTGGTTCGATCATTTTCTGCTTTTCGACTTCTGTGATTTCTGCTATCGATTTTTCTTCAATCGCCTCGCTAGCAAGTTTGCTTTCACCAGCTTGTTCTTGATAGTCTGTTTCTCGAATCGAGCTTGGTTGCGTCTCCATTTGGCTTGCTTCCACGATCTGTTCTCGAGGTTGATCCGTGGGTATCGGTTCTACGTCCACTGGTGCCATGGTATCTTCGAGCATAGCAGTTTCTGAAAGAGTTTGCGGGACTGGTGGCTGCACAGTGATTTCTTCTTCTCGTCTAACCTCATCCTCACCCACCTGGGCTGGATCGCGAATTTGATCTGATTGCTTTTCTTCGTATTGTTGGAAGGGTTGTTCAACTTCCCCGTCCATGTCTACTTTGGTGACGACTGTATTCTCTTCCTTCTCTTCAGCTGATGTTCCTGGCCGACCCCCCTCGCGTGGTGTTTCTGTAAGTGGTATAGTTTCAGCGCCGGCCAGTGTGTCTGGAATTTGTTCGGTTGACGCCAACTTCTTCGAAACGTTCTCGTCCATGGATGGGATGTTTTCCACTTGCTCCTGTGAATCTTTTCGCTCTTGCTGACTAACTTCACCAACAAGACTTTCCGCCTGTACTTCATTGTCTGGTTCTGGGCTAACTGTCTTTTTTTCGGCTTGTGAAGATGCTTTTGACAGGTTGGGATTTTCTCCATCAGCCGCTTCAGGACTTGCAACGCGCGTTTGTTCACCAATCTTAATCACTGGAGTTTGCTGCTCTTGTATCGTAGCCACTTCTGGACTGACTGTACTTGTAGGAGGAATTTGTTCTTCCTGCACATCGTCGCGAATTTCCGGTTTCTCAACTACCTCTTGTTGTTTCACCATTTTCTGCTCACCAATGCTAACGGGTACCTCAGGGCCACTCGGCGCTTCCGCTGTTTGTACAACAGGCTCATCCGTTTCCGGGGTCATTTGAATGGTTTGTTCTGCTGGCGTTTCAATGCGCTTTTCGCCCAATTTCTCATCAGTTTCACCGATTTGAGGAACTTGTTCGCTGACTTTGGCTGGAGTTTCCGCCGCTGTTGGAGGTGGCTGTGCCTCAGGAACTTTAGATTCACCTGGTATTTGAACAGAAGTTTCACTTCTAATCGAAGTTGTTCTGCCATGACGGTCATCTGGTGTCTCAGCTCTTGCTTGCTCACTTGCGTTTGCTTCTGTTTCAGTCACACCAGTCAGTGGTAAAACCGGAGAGACTGATTGGCTAGCAGGCGCACCGAAATCTGCCTCCACATCTGGCGATCGAGCTGATTCCTCCGGTTCGGGGACAGTGGTTTTCTGTTCGGTAACGTTCTTCTCAATCTCAGACATAGTTACTTCAGGTGACTGTATTGGAGTTATCTCTTTGTCTTGTGTTCTCTCCTCTTCTTCGAGCGGCTCGATATTCTCGATAGTGACTGCGGGTGTTTCTTTTATTTCTTGCTGTCCTAAATCGGTTGTTGGTTGTGATATTTGAATCTGGCCAGTCGTCGTCGGGTTTGTTGCTGTTATTGCCGTATCGGATTTTGTGTCATTCATTGTCCCAAGCCTATCTGCATCTGGCTGCGCAATCGCATCTGTATCGCTGACGTATGGACTCATCAAAGGTGGTGTACCAGTAGTTTCTGGCATGATTTCTGATTCCGTTGCCTGTTTCCTTAAGACAGCGCTTTCTCCAAATGGTTGCCCAATCACATCCACAGTCTGCATTATTTCTATCTGTTTTCCACCAATTTCAATCGGACCAGTGGTGACTGCTTGCCTATACGTTCGCGTTCCGTCTTCTTGTTCAACGAACTTGCCACTTGTTACTTCTAACGTTTGTGGACTCGCTTCCAGAGGAATTTGTTTCCCGTCTGCAGTCTCCAAGACCACTTCTGTATGGACTTTGAAATGAGGAGATGTTGTTTGTTGTCCCCCTTCTGGGCTTTCGTCTTCCAGCGGTGCATCCTCGCTAATTAAAACTGCATAGCTAACGATGCGTACTGGTTGAGTTTCATTTGCAAATGTCTCTTCTGGTGTTGCTAGAACAGGTTCAACTTCTTCAGCTTCTAACACTAGCTCCGTATCAACTACTACTACTGGGTTATCTTCTTCCATTGTTTGCTGAACATCTGCGGTTGGGGTTGTTTGAATCTTTTCTTCGGGGTTCTCATAGCTCATTGTTTCTCCAGACATTGGACTTACTATATCCGGCAGGTCTATCGTCGGTTCGGGCGATGGACTGAGTTGACCTTCAACACTATCCTCATTTTGACGTGCATCCTCCGTAGTCAAGCCGGAAAATTCTACTACTGGTTCAACATCAGGCGGGTTTGTCACCTGTATGCTAGTTGGACTTTCAACCAGAGCGCTTTTGTCCATAGATAGTCGCGTTCCCGGTTTGGGTGAGGGACTGCCCGCCTTCGATAGGTCTCCGGCGTTTGTTTTAATCATCGATGGCGGTGCCTTCTGGATTTCCGTATCCATGGTTCGTTGAAGAACTGATTCATCCACTTCCTGATGATCGTCTGGGGTTGTGATTATGGGAGACAGCGTTGGACTTTTTGCCACATGTCCTCTTGGGAGTGCCGGTGACGAAACAATAAGTGATGTTCTAGTGACAGTGTGTATATCCATACTGCTAGATAGTTGGCACTGCTGGTCCTCTACCGTTCTGATGCCATTCTCGTAAGTACCTGAATCTCCCACTCGAGGGCTGTCACGTGCAGTTGGTCGGTTGAAGCCGGTTGAAATTTCGGGTGTGACAGACTCAACCGGCTCTACTGGTAATGGAGAAGGCGACGAACCCATGGGTAAAGCTAGGCGTTGTGATCGGGGGTCGTAGTGCTGTAGTGCTCCTGAACCACTTGGCGTTTGCAAATTCCTTGCTGTCACGCGAATATCAAATATAGTGGTGACTTGACATGGAGCTTCGTGACTCCCTCCGATCTCACTCACATTACTCATCCAAATACTGCCCATACCACTGTCTTTCAACACACTTATCTCTTGACGTGTTTGCAGTCCTGTGGAGAATGGACGGGAATCGTATACAGGTGATATGCTGTTCACATGCACGTCAGCCTGGATAGACAGACTACCTGGGCTTCCTGGTTGATTTGAAGTTAGCGGACTTGGTGTACGTGGTACTGGTGAACCATTAGCCGTTGGAGTCATAGATGGGCTAACATGAAAACTGTTCTCTTGCGCAGAACCCATTGTGACTGTGACTGGGCTGCGTGCATTTTCACGAATGTCTACGCTCGAAGATACGTGCATATCATAGTCCCCAGTCACCGTGGCTACTACTTCACCATCATGAATAGAGTCGGTTTCGCGTCCTGATTCAGTATTCGCTGAGGATAACATTGTTGGTGAACTTGAACAAAACCTCCCTATTGCCTTGTGAATCGCTTGATCAGTGATTTCTCGTGCAACCGTGTACTCCTCTGGATCACGTTCGATATTTGAACTGACTTCTGTTGGTGAAACAGCCCGAGGATCGGTGGGACTCAGACCCGAAGTTTGTTCGCTTTTTAAGGCCAGTAGTTCTCTCTTGCGTTCCTCTCTTGAATGGCCTCTGCTGCGGCGAACACGTTGTGATATGGTGATTTGAACTTGACTTATTCGAGATCGACTACCACTTCGACTTTGTGGGGTTTCGCGATCAGCTCGACCAGTTGGGGACGGTAAATTGCTGTTACTTTGCCCTTTTCTGTATCGGAATGAACCAGCATTATGATTGGCTGGCGTTTCTGTCACATGTCTTGCTTTAACACCAAATGGTCTTCGTGGATTCTGCGTGTCGGACAGCTGTGCCAGCTTGTGGCCGGTTGGTGACGTAGGCAGTGCACTTTCAGAGCTCGTTGTAGCATTCGAATAAGGTACAAATGCGGTAGATCCCAAAGACCATTCAAACGGACTGCTCGGCCTTCCCGCACTAGAATGTCCCAAACCAGCTTGGATGTTCATAGTGTAACTCCTCGGTGACATTACAACATAGGCGCCTTGAGTGGTCTGGTTTGATATGTCCGGATGGCCAACGGTTTCAGTAAGGTTGGGCAAAGAAACGCTGCTCCCAAATCGATATCCGGTGCCAATAGACATATCCGACGACCATTCTTGCTTTCTTCTTCGATCTACACTAGTTGACCGCCCTAGCCGGGCTGTATTTGTCTGTCTCAAAGACATTACACTTAAGTTCTTCCCATCATAGACCACCTGGAACTGGTTATGTGTTTCTAGTGAGGCTTTATTTGCTTTCTTTACAAATGTATAATCTTTGTTGTCCTGTGCCTCTAAATCTTCTCTTTCTGCTAAAAATTGTTCGGTGCGATCAAAAATGGTAGCAGTTATAATGTCATTCGCCTTATTGTTGATCTGACCACGAGCCGATCGATTTGTCTCAATCGATCCGGAACCCCCAGATTGCGGTTTAAACTCGCCTGACTGTACGTGAGGCGGCTTATTCGGTTGATGCTGTTCTGCATCCTTTTCGATTGCATTCGCCTCCTTATTGAGGGAAGCTCTGTAGTATGCTCCTGCAAGTGCTACAAAATCCGACTGCATTGTTTTTTTTATTTCGTCAGTATCATGGCTGATGATCAAATCAAGCTGTTGACTGAACCCTTTCGTTGTTTCCAATGGTTTATCGGCCAACTCTTGCAGAATCATTTCTGTTTCTTTTTCAGTTCCATCTCGCTGTTTCTTGTTTTCAGCTATCCGTGCGTCAATTTTTTGTTCTGATTTTGATTGTTTTTTTTGTCCAACAAGGATCTCAGATTCACTCATCTTCTCCATCTTATTTGCGCTTTCTGCCGGAAAACCCCCCGTTTCGTTCAGTTCAAGCTCTGACACAGGTATATCAAAATTCAGACCGTTTGATTCCGCCACATCGGACGAACCTCCCCCGATTTTTGTCTTTATGTGCGATACGTAGTCCTTATTTTCACGGTTATTTATCTTCGTGCTGTAAACTAAACTTCGATCGGACGTTTGCGACAGCTCGTCGGTTTCTTGTTTGGTAGTAGCTACATGACTTTGGGGTCTTTCTTCGATTTTCTCCCCTGCAATTTCTAATCTTGGGACTCCAGGTTTTTGAACCCCTTCATTACACTCGATTTCGGGCATAATGACATCCGATTCAGTTGATGTTATACCGAATCGATTTAGTCCTGTTAAGCTGCTTCGGGCTGTATAGTAACTACTGACAGTGGATTCCATACTGATTTTGTAATTTGGGATCATATCCATTAATTGGAATGAGCACACTCTGTCCAGTATTTCCAGTGGTTGCCTTCCAGATGTCGTCGATCGCCTTGTTGTTACCGTAGGCTCACACTGTGATTCGTCGATCTTATGTGGTGCTGTTGTACGTGCTAAAGAATAAGTTTCTCCCTGAATGTGCTGTCTGATCTTCAACGCTTCGGATGCAGACATGTCGTGAACCGGCACTTCGTCATGGAAAAGTATCGTATCCTGAGCCGCTGTAGTCCTAACTTCTGGTTTTATTTCTGAAGTAAAACTACTTCTTACCTCTTTCGTATAATCATCTTGAAGGGTGGGTTTGACAAGGTTTACTTCGTCAATTGATATTTTCGGCTGTTGTATTTCGACCTCATCAGATATTGTTGGCTCAACTGAATCGCTCACAGTCTGACTCCTTTGTGAAAGCGTCGACTTGTTCTGTGGTATCATGCTTGTGGCCAGTGGCTCTTTAGTATTGAATAGTTTTCGTGCTCTCGTACAAGTGGATGGATTAAAATCGGCTACTTTGGGGCCCTGATCATATCCTGGGTCCACTTCTCCATCGAAAAGCTCTGAGATGTTGCTTTCGCGCCAAGCAAGATGTCCGTGCTTACCATGGTTCTCACCTGATTTGTTCATCGAATTTCTTTGATCATGATTTAGTTCACACGGTGTCACTGATTCTGGGAGTATCATATCATCAATGAAATTCGGTTCAGGAGATTGAATTTCACTAGGGTCATGTACTTCAGTTGGTGAACTGAATGGGTCATCTGCGCGAATAGCACCAATTGAGTCTCGTTTGATGACAAATCCACTTGCAATATTCCTTAAAGATGCATCCGAGTTTTCTCGCTTCTCTTCTACTTTCGTTTCCTCTTCAGTCGTTTTTTCTGTAATGTGAATATCTTCAGTGCTCCCCGGATCTAAAATCGGCTCTAAATTGGTCTTGCCTGGTCCGTTAACGACCTGGTGAATAATCGTTTGTGAGTCCTCCTTGATGGGTGTTGGTGATCTGCTGTAAACGGTTGTATTGGTTGTCACACTGGTTCTTCCATTTGTCGAAGCTATTTGTGTCCGTAACTCGATGGAAGATTTTATCGTGACTACTATCTCTTGTGTCTCTAAGCGTGGTTCGGACGGTTCCGGGTAAGGTGGACGACTCGTCCTAGCTTTGGAATAAGTCATGGTTTTGCCTTCTGGACCTTTCCGGTTATTTGATATTGGAGTTATAGCAACCCATCTATTTAGATATTCATCAGGATTAGGTCTTTGGTTTTGCAATGCGCTCCTTTCTTCTCCCTCGCTGTGTTCCGAAACCTGTTCAAAATAGCACATTGGTTCTACTGGGGTAAGCGTTGTCTTTGGTGTTTTGATGTCATCGTCACTCTTGTTGTTTAATCGCAGCCCATCCGCCGGCTTGTATTGCACTGGTCCTTCATTTCGAACCACAGACCTATCTTGATCTGATATCCGGTAGCACTTCGGACCCGTGATTTGCTCTAGCCTAACGTCCAACTTTAGCGGTGTGAATCTGTTATCTAATCCATCTGCATCTATCACCCTCAGTTCAGTCTGACACTCGCGCCTCGGCTCTGTCGATGAAATGTCCTTCCTTGGTGTTTCCATGTTACATGCTTGGTCTGACAGACGGGGATGTATATCTTCTAATGCACTTGTCATTCCTGTCCTGGTAAAAACTTCTGATGCACTGGTTCCGGGAGTGCACCTGAATGTAACTGTGTGTCGACTGGCGGATTCAAGCAATCGGAACGGTGTCTCCGCAGATAGCGTGTGCGCGCGCCCCGCACGACGTTGCTGAACAGCTTCCGGGTCCACCGTTTCTGTGGTGTTTGGTTCTGGATGAGGAACAGTTGTCCAAAATGCCGTCAGTTCCACGTGATCCGTGTCGAACAAAACAACTAACTCTGCATTTTGCATAAGGAATTGTTCCTCCATTTGGTTCAATATTTTGTCGCGTCCTAACTGCCGTGGATCAAATTCGTCTTTTCCCTTGACACTTTCATCCGATGTAATTACCGTTTGAACTCCGGGTTTGTTCGTTTCACTGTAAGAGATTGATTCGTCGGTTGTAATTAACTGATCAGCTCTGGTGAGACTATACGATATTTCTGACCTTAACCTGTCTTGTGAGAGAGATTTTGACACCTCTTCCATCTCCGATACGAAATCATGGCTAATGAACTCTGGTGTGGTGGTGACACGTATGGACGAATCAGTTCGTTCCCCCCCGGTGAGTATTTCAGTAGAAGCACTGTAGCTCTGGGGTAGACGGGGGTGAATTGGCAACTTTTCTCGGTATAGTTCACTTTCCTCCTGCACTATTTCTGGCGGAATACTACCGATCGTCCTCACCAGTGACGCAGCCGCAGTAGGTTTAATTTTTTGATCCCTTATTTGTCTTTGGTGTATACCGTCTGTTAAATGATCTCTCACAGTAAAGTGTGGATCGGTGATTGTTAAGCTGCGCCTTCGTGCTGCCGGTATATCCTGTGCTTCCTCATCCGTTTCCATCTGGTATTTTACCTCATGAACCGTCTCGGGAGTCACTGTTCTGGCGTGTGTTTGTTCGTTGTATAACCACTGCGGTTCGGTCAGTGTTGTGGTGTCTAGGTTTCGACTTATTGAATTCAGCTTCCAGCTTCGTTTTGGTGATTTTTTTGGCTCTATAGGAATTTCTGAAGTCGATTGAATTTCGCTTTGGAATAGTGCAGACAAATCGTAGTCTGATTTTCGGTGTTCGAATTTATCATTCTTTTTCTGGAAAGAGCCAAAGCCAGGAGTTGATGGACTATCTGTCATTGTATTTTCAATTGTCTTGATAGTCTCCCTCAGCATGGATTGTTCATCATGCTCGGGTATGTGTAGAATCTCTGCACTCCTAAGCAATTGGTCAGTCTCGGAATGCTTCAGTTGTTCATCAGTTTCCAATATAACAGCCGACTGATCCATCCTAGATTCCCCACTGAAACGGTATGTGGAATCAGCTGTTGGAGTCTCACACGGACTTTGTATGCATGTATTTTCACCTAGTTGTGTCTGCGCGAGATTTGATTGTATGCTGTTCCTTGGGTCGTCGTATTCTGTGTGTTTTCCTTCCGGTTGGTCTTCAACTTGCGAGTCGTCTAGCATCCACGTGTTTAAAGTTTTGGTCTTGTCTTGGTTTGAGGCGGTAACTGGTGTCATGAATTCTCCGGCAACCCTGGTCTCAGAGGAAGCCTCGTTTCCGATGACCTGATCTTCAAAGTTGTTGAGTTGATCTCCGGGGCTGTCGTTGTCCAACATAGAGTTGACTGTTGCTTTCGGATCAAAGCTTACCACAGGGAAGTTTACTTCGTCGTTTATCTGAGTATGGTTGTCAAACTTTGGCTTCCCATCTAATTCGTTTGATGTGAATCCTTGAGCTTTTATTGGTCCTAGCTCGCGATGATAAGTTTTGATTTCATGCAATGTAGATGGGCTAGTTCTTTGGTTAGGTGATACTGACCGCTGGATTAGCTGAGTTGCCTTTGTGGTTGTATCGGTTCTAATTTTGCCGTGTTTGTTATTGGGAATATTAGACAATTCAATTTCTTGTAAAATATGCACTTCTTGATTAGGTGAACCGGGATATGGTGAACATAAACGCAATGTTACGCTTTGTGATATTACACTGTCAAACGTCTCTATAGTTCCGGTTCTTCCGTCCCGTCTGTCTGCATTTGACGAACCTGATGAACTCCTTTCTTTATCCTCAACTTTCCTTGTTCTATCTTGTTTTGTTCGGACACCATCAGTAGCATTCTGGCCATTGAAATTGAATGGTTGATCTGAAGTAGGGAGATTCAAACCTTCATCCTTCGCAATGTCGATGCTGTTTTGTCCAGATTGATCTTCTTTGATGGACGTTTCTTGTAAAGCATCAACAGTGTCAGAATTAGTAAGATATTCGGAAGCTGTCAGAGTACAATATGGTTTTTGTTGTGCCCAGTTGTCGAACGATTCATCCACCAAATTTGCGGTTTGTTCGTTGACGTACGTTGTTCTCTGCTGGCGAGTCTTTAGTGGATGAGGAATTGGAGTCGACTGCATCTGACTTCCTTCCGACTCGGTTTGTTCGTCACAAACTGTCATAGCCAGGCATGCAACAGACAAATTATCTCTGGTTATCGTTTTATCTGGATCACGGTTAGAAAATTCCGAATCGATGTCAAGCTGATCAACGATTCTTTTTTGTTCGTATACATATCCCCCAAATTGGGACTGGGACTGTTGATCATCGGTAAGCCTTACACGATTTTCTTTAGAAGTCCCGTTTGTTGGTTGCCTTATCGCCGTAATGTCTGCTGTGTGTTGCGAAGATGTGCGCTGCCTACCAGACACGTCCCGCTCTAAGCTTGTTCGCGACGATAATTCGTTAAAACCGGTTCGTTTGCATTGGTCGTATTCTTTTGATTTTGGCTTATCAACCTCTCCGCTTAGCAGAGTAAACTGAGAGCCTTCGTTCCCTTCCAAACGGTCTTCTGGTCGAGTACTTGGTTCAATAATGCGATTTTGTTGTTCTTCGACCAATGCATCTTCATATTTTTCCATTTCTAGTTTACATACCCCCGTGTTCGGAAAGCCTATTACACCCGTTGGTGTATGATATGTCGCCCCGCTGAATGAGAAAACTGAATTTGTAGATGGAGTCCACGCGGTCCTTAATTGCTTAGGACTCAGATCGCAATCATTTCTCTGATTCGGCTGCGAGTCAGAAGGCCAAGGTATTGACTGAGTTCGTTCCCTTGGGGTAAAGTAGAATGTTTCCGATCCTGGTAATCTTTGTTGGGAATCTTGAGTTACAGTCCGGTAAACCGATGACTGATCTGCTGCTGAGCTCAAACCGCTTCGTGGGGGTTCGTTACAATCACTCTGGAAATCAAGACTGACATCCATTTGACTGGAAATATCAGGTATCCACGAAAAAGGGGATCCATGAACTTTTGTCTTATCAGTCATATCCAGCATTGAATCAAGCTGTAATTCAGTAGGATCAATCTTGTTCATAAGACCTTGTCCTGGTTTATTCACCTGTTCCTCCACAAATGAAAATGTTTGTGAAGAAGGTCTAATGAGCCGCACTTTAGCCCAGTCCGTCAAACCACTCATCAAAGTGTTTGAACGACTGGTCGCAGCCAAAGAAACATCACCAAAATTAACACCGCTTGCCTGGATCCGATCCATTTCACAACGTGGACAAATCCGTTTTACATGAGTTGACTGGGGAAGAGGAAATAACCGAAAGGGTCTACTCGATGTCGGGTAGGAAAATGTGCGTCTCCGTTTTCCCTCACGTTCAGTGTAACGCCAGTGGTAACAAACAGGATTTTCATTTTTGGCAACTTGTTTCATTGGCCCAGTTTTTAATCCAACTAAGTCAGACAGGCAACGAAAACCCTCACAAATCAAATCATTATTATTATCTTGTGAAGTCGCATTCGGCCGACCCGATGACCTGCATCGCAATTCTCGTCGACTAATTTGCCTTGTGAGATTTTCAGCTGCAATCAGTGGTTCATTTGTATCGATATCGAGGTCATTTGTGTTCTGTTGTTTCGATGTGAATTTCTCTAGCCCATGGCAATCAGTACTGACATGCGTCATGCTTTAACGATCGGCTGGTTATCGGATCGTGCCATGAAGAATCTAAAAACAGATAATACAGAATCTTCTTAATAAAAACAAACCGGCTGCATTTATGTGAACAAGCATACTTCAGTTTGTTCTAAAAGTAGTAAAATAGAAAAATAAATTTGGATGTCAGTTTTTATTGAATGGATTTCAACAGATGAAAAATAAATTTGAGATTTAGAGCTCCAAAGAAATTAAACTTTTCGTCGAAAACTCATAGTGGCAGATGAGTGTAAAATATTGGTTGGGAATCGTGTTGCAGTCTCTTGAAGGAACAGTGAGAGTTTCAAACAGAAATAAAGATTCAAACAGCCACGATAGTGGCCAATACGTTCAGATTGAAGATGATTTTCGTCGCTATTTGTTTTGCCATTTAGATTGCAATACGGACGAAATAAATCTGAAATATAAAACAAAAATAAAGTCCCGTTATTTTAAGTTTATTGACAATAATGATGAAGTTGAATGAAAACAGTCTTATTATGAGATTGGTAAAAATCTAGAAGTCAAGACGATCTCATAGTTCGTGTCAGTATTATTGTCTCTCCTCGTTTTTGACGTTTTGCTACACTTGAAGAGATATGTGTAGCGCAACAAATTGATCATAACTGTTGAATAGCATTGTTATGGCATTGTTATAGATAACAATATCTGATACTCATCAAATACTCTCGCACACATCAGTTAGTATGGCATAACTGACGTCTGTACCATCGCTGGGACGAACAATAGTAGTGTTACGTGTGTATCGGAGTCTAGTTCGGTTCGGAATCTATTAAAAGATAGATGCGCCTTGGTACCGTTGAGCCCAGGTTTAAAAGCGTCATGCGGGCTAATCGAAATGTCGGTAACTTATTTCCAACTTTCTAAAGGTCAAATATGAAAAGCAAACTATTTCGACCACGTTTTATCATTGGCTAAATACCTTTTGTATGTTGCACTGGGTATACACTGGATGAGCACTACAAGTCCAGCCTGAACCGGTCACCGTAAGGACCACCACGTAGTAACAGCCCAAAATCAAGTACCCTATGGCTTAATAGGGATCATTTGAAAGTACGGGAGGCGTTATTGACAACCACGTGCTCGATGAATTAGTTCCAATGAAAATGCAATGATGACAGTGACGCCCAGGCGCATAGCTTGATGACTGTACCCACTTCTTAGGCATACCCAGACTTCCACCTGGATGTCTGATAAATATTCGTTTCGCTGACTAATCCTGTCGCTTTTGTGTGCCGTTCCTTTTATCAGACATCAATGTCGTAGGACTGTAACTAAGTGATGTCTTTCTGCAACGTCGTACCTCTTTCCCAAAAGTCATGACTGTTCTAATCAAAAGTTTATTCTACTCGTCCATGCAACGCATGATTTAAAGTTCATCTCAATAGCACTCTCCATTGTGCCAACATATTTAAGCAGTGTTATTCTTAAATCTTTGATGGCCTTTAATCCATTCTGTTTCCATACTTTTATGGGTTCTTCCGCGTTACTCGACGTTTTCTGTCAGATTCCCATGCCTGTTGCTCACTTTCTTATGCCTGTCACGTAGTTTCTCACTCTAGTCCTTGTCAAACAGTTCCTTATCCGTGTGTTGTAGTTCTCTGCGTTGAACATCGGTTCTCATAGTACTTCCGGCTGTTTATCTCTACGTGATGCGTTCTCGCTGAAAATACATTGGAATTCAAATTAAATTTACCTGAGATTTTTCAATAACTGATTTGTTTCTTAGTGTATCGAAGTCTCGAGGGGAGTCACTAAGATACTGCTTCCCTCCTACCCACAATAATCCTACCTAAACCAAATTAAACCAGCATGCTTTCGAATGGATTTATTCGCTTAATGTTGCAATAGAAAAATTTTAAGTAGCTGACAAAATGTATGCATAGTATTGAAATGTAATGTTGCCTCGACAAATGTGAATGATTTCCCTTCGTATGAAACGTATTTCATGAGCTTAATCTTAATAAAGTACGGTTCACACAACGACAGCAAAAGTTACTGCCTGTAACTTTCAATTGTGAATTTATCGGGATTTTGTAAAACCAAAGTTGTGCTTTCGGCAGAACAATTCTTCACGCACTGGAACATAAGAAATGAATTTCGATTCCATTTACTTTCTTGACTTTTCTGAAGTTTTTGTCAACTGTGTTCAGGAATGAACTGCACGGCAGTAGTTGTTTTCTCGTATGGAAGCCATGCAGCTTAACATCAGATGCTCTGTTGCAGGCAAATGCCATGTCAAAAATGAATGCGGCACTCATGTTCGACTATTTCTAATTTAGATTCACTGAAAAAATCCTCGGGAATTAACTAAATGTGAAGCAAGGAATTTTACGATGGTAGACAAATTTCGGAATTCGAGATACATGCCTCTGTTGGCCGCAGCCCACTTCCTGAAAATGATGTACGTTGTTATTTCATTATAAAGAAAGTAAAAGATAAAATATGTTTTGATCATCTTTTGCTGAATTTCCGTATTTCCACCGACATAAGCGCAGTTAGGCGGACCCAGCGGTTTGCAACCATCTAGCCCTGACGGAATCAGTACTCCTCGCCTTCTTCAATGTGTAGTGATAGTTATTCAGTAAATGGTAAGTCGATGGATTAATTACGGGGTACTGGGGGTAAACCGTATGAAAGTAGATTTTCATTTGACTTGGTGTAAACTGAGGATTTTCGCCCTCCAAATGACAAACATTATATATACACCTATACCTCTATATAAATTATGTACATATGTATATATGAATTTGTCGCATCGCCTTTTTCATTGCAGTTTGTTTTTCACTTTAAGCAATACGTCTGCATGGTACATGACTAGTATTTTACAGAATATCTTCGTCCTCGGGGTCTCCCCGTAAGTCATCTACCAACCACGCAATTAGAGTGCATCCAAAACTTCCACAGTTTTTCCTCCTGGTTCTTCATCTCGGGAAATAGCGAAGCAATACTAGAGTATCGACTTTCGAATTTTCAGTCTTTTACACCACCTGAGTCGCGTAATCCTGTCACAGTTCCGTCGCGCAAATGGATATCCTTAAGCCAGGAGCTAAAATGATAGAACCCGGCCAGAAACCCCACCGAAAACATGAGTAAAACTGTTAGTCTGAGAGACTAGTTCGTTGATTACAAACAAAACGTTCGTACCTCTAATTCCACTGGTAGAGAAAGAAAGGTGCTAGTTTCAGCAACACATTGTATTTCCTCCGGCCTGCATTGGTGACAAACGAAAATACATTAATGATGAGCAACGCGGATCGACCTATCACAACGAGGCTGCACCTTGATGTGGTGCGACGGTTTGCGTACCTCCATGATCCAACGAGCTATTCGGGGTGGCTTATCTCAAGCCGAAGATCCAATCATGCCTAGAAAGTCAATGGGTAGAGGCCTGACGAAGTAGTCTCCTGGTCCTCCAAGTTGGAGGTTAATCTGAGTTAGCAGCTCAGTCGTAAAAACGGGTGGAAGATTAATTGATCCAAGTAGATGGGCGCCCACTCAGCTGTACCCCACTGCATTGCGGTCAGGTTCTGGTCGGAACCAAAGGCT
>LUCM01010902.1:148099-165045 GCA_008360955.1 Fasciolopsis buskii | reverse complement strand
AGTTTTCCCATATATATATATATATATATATATATATATAGAGAGAGAGAGAGAGAGAGAGAGAGAGAAGGCGAGTTCGCACTCATCTTTTTATCATTTAATCTGCTCTCCTGACGGTGTGGCCGTTATCCCCGGTTATATTTAAACGTTTTTTCGTACTCATATGATCTATCTAACTCTTTGATCGAAACAACTGGCTGCAGCTTTTGGTGCTAACATCTTCAACAAGGGGCTTTCTCAGTCCTTGGTTAGTGCAAGTTACACGTGACCTGGTTAGATTCTGGTTTACTTAAATATTCACCGCTATCATCTAATCGGTTTACTCTTAATCATTCATACTTGATACTTGATGGACTGTTATGGCTAATATGCCTGTCGAAAAGTGGCGCCAATGTACTTTTGTTTCGCCTGTGAAAGTTCAAGTCGAAATTCGCGATTAGCAATTCGATTCCTAATTTAGATGGTAAGTTACTTGTTTGGGCGTCGTTAAATTGCTTCATTTGCAGGTAAATTGTTGAAGGATGTGTATGCGATACCTCTTGACAACCGGCGCATATTTGGTACCTGCCAAGTTCATGGGATTGTCAAATCTGTTGACGTGACGTTCTGCAACATTCCGCTTATCTTCTAAGGGTAGTTACTCTTCGAGTGAATGTGGCACATCTATCAGAGAGTGTAAACGTGTTCAATCCCTATGACGTTCGCTCTTGATAGGAATACAGTCACACCTAAGGAACGCAATCTTTGCCAGTTGGTACACAGTGCGTATCTCTCTTTCACTGTTTCGTGACCCATTGGTGATCTCTTTAATTCACTATTTTGTCAGACATTTGACCAGTCGATGTTTTGCTTCTTGCTCCCAAACATCTTCCTTATGCGCACACCTTTCTTGCCCTTCCTTACTTCATGAACAGTTTGGGATTGACGGATCATCCCGCATCCTTCGGCACGAGCCGTTCTCCGGACTACTTGACTCATACTACCGGTTCGAGTAGTCTGCTTTCTCGTCTGGACGGACTAAGCATTGGTTCGGGAAGCGTCCAACCCGGTCATCGAGCCGTCACAGGCGATACTCGTCAAAAGGGTCTGACGCGAAGCATGTCCACTGTGTCGTCATCCTCGTCTTCTTCGTCTTCGTCACCACTCTCTCCACCCTCTCTTGTTAATTCTCCGGCTCGTATAACTGGTGAGTATTTTGTACATCGGTATGAAGGAATTGAATCCAGTTGTGTTATTTGACTATTTTTTTGACAGTACACTTTCAGTTTGTTACAACTTCCTAATTTTGAGCATTGATTCTTCACGAATGAATTTCTAAGTGCACTGTCTCAGCTAAATTGCACAACGCAGCACATCCTTGATGCCATAACAATCAGATTGCTGAGCCCGATATGATGCAGACAAAAACTGATAGAACTTCACTTTGCGTTACTCTCCTCCTCCTTTTTCCGATGTAGCCCATTCTTCGTTTTCATCTGAAGTCCTCTTTTTACATCAGTCGGTTTGTTAATCATCGGTTCTTTACATGATCTTTCCTTTAGCACTGCCGTTTCGCCTGTCCCCATAGCCTCGTTGCTCTTCCCATAACTCATCATTATGCATCCAAGAAATCCAACACTATAGTGTACAGTTGCTTTCAGTCATTCCTACTCGCCCTCTTGCAGATCATTCAGATAGAAATTGTGCCGTTTATTAGCATCGATTTGGTCGAAGGTCGAAGTTTTGCAATTGATCGATTGTGATGTCATATGGCGGAGTGGGATGAAGTTTGTACTCACTGTTTAATGGTGATTATCAGCTGGTTTCTACTTCTTCCATGGATGACGTTATCAATGGTCATTTTTCATCCTATACTCGGCCAGGGCAGTTGAAGCACCCGGACTATTCAATTTTGTCCACGCAAAGCACGGTCTATTAGGTGAACGGCGATTGATTCTAGGATAGGGGAGGTGCGGAGTTGGCCTATCCTGTAATACGTGAATTTCATCTTGTTATGGGTGTCTTTATTCTCTACAACCTTTCAATTTCGCTTTTAAACTTTAAGTTATGGCAGAATCCACCGGTTAATCTTGCTTAGCTCCACGAAGTACGTTGCTGACCGTCAGGTTCCGAAACTTGTACAAATTTTCAGGCTGGACCAGCTGGTTGAAATGTGATCCTGCTTCACTGGTGTCTATCGGCCTTTGTCTGATACCTCGTAATGTCCATTTCTCAAACACCCTCGCCCTATTTTCTGACCCGCACTATTCCAACCATCTGTGATGTACAGGTGTCTTTGGTTGACCAAATCTAGAGCAGTCAGACAACTTATCTTGATCACCTGGTCTAGTTCAGTGTCAAGTACCCGATACCTCCACCTGAGACTCGCCCCCGACGTTAATGTGCCGCCTTGTTGTGCCAGCCCTCCCCCTCAGTCCGCCTTTGTTTCGACACAGACGGTTGTTGGCGCCCATGCCAATCGGCTGTTCGCACGATATTTGCCTTAAGTCTAAGCTGGATCGCTGCCAGCTGTGTGTGTGAAACAGGCTCTTAATACTATTCGCAGTCTCATGACTCACATTAGCTATCTTTCCTACGCTCGGTACCGTTTCACTTTTTTCAGTCCGTGCTAAATCCGATCATCTTTGCAAGTTCGCTATCAAAAATTGCGTCTCTTCTCGCAAAATGATCAAAACGTTGCATAAGATTATAATCGTTTATTAAAGTGAAGGTTTGTTGTAAATGGACTGGTCTGACTTTTTTCGAACGGACATTCACTAACAGATGATCGGACCACGAATAGAATAACCACAACTACAGAATAGTGTCCATCATGCGGTATCAACACTCAGGTGACCACTATGAAACCATGGAGGTGCTGTACAGCTGTTTCATCCTTAATAAGATACATCAGCAGTGCATATCCATTGCACTCGAATTCAGACGCGGACCCGGGATGGAAGGCTGATAGTTGAACATGACGTTAAACGGTGAGGACCAACCCAATGAGCCCTTATGGCCTCGGACAACTAAAACCCTCTTCCTCTGTCTTTTTATGGTATCTTTGAAGCATGAGCTTAATGCAAGGGACACGCCTCACGACTACTAGGACCCACTACACAGGACGGGGAATCAACTACCGTGACCCTGAACCACATAAGATCTCAATAGAATTTCCCCCGAACTTGGTTTCCTCATTCCAAATACGTTCTTTACTTGTTTTTTTCCATAATTTGTTCTCTCTATTGATTTTGGTTAACATCTAAACTTGTCTTTCGAATGGCATGTGAAATTGTCTTTCCCTTATACATCTGATTCTTCTCTGCATTTTCTCTGATGAAAAGCCCAACTGAGCGAGACACAGGAATACTCCCGACCCGTGCTTGGTAAGGCTTCTGGTTCTTCTCTTTCTCTTCATTTTCGGGTTCGACAGAAATCCCTTGATCGACCATCGACCCCTTCCCATGGTGGTCGCTGTCTAATCATCCAGTAGTTTTTTGGTTATCCTTTTTATGTTGTTATTTCGATCCTTTTTTCTCCAGACTTCGCTTCGGTTGTCCTTTTCATGATGCGAAGCCCATATATATATGTATATATCATGATAGAGAAGACATACACTGAGTTAATACGTTTATCGTGACGCTTCGATCCAAACTAGAACTCAGGACCAAATGATGTAAGGAGTGTATCGAAAAATCAATGCGCCATGTATTGGTTTTAATTGTGAGTGACAATGTTAATAACACTGCCTTGTTGGTAGATGTAATACGCCAACGTCTCTACCGTGGGTTGTTTTTCTCAAGGCAAGTTTTACAATCAAAACCCGGGGATAATGAAAATTTAGCTCTGATACGGTAAGGCCTGTCAAGGCGATATTCAAAAGGTGACTGCAATGAAAACTGAAATTGAAGAATGTTTCTGTGCACGTATGCTGTTCTTCGAAAATTCCAAACTGATTAACAACAGGCCGACGACTCCACATCCCCAGTTCTTAAGATTTCCATTTTTCCACATCCAACTGCGCGTTAGCGTGACACAGCCTATCATTGCGCGAGCAAAGGTGACGGAGGTCAAACGTTTCTAAGTTCATATTTCCCACCCTAAAAACCTATTTTTTGCATTTGTTCATTTGGGCTCTTGTGTTATTAACGAGAGTGAAAGTCGCTCGGCGTGCAGCTGAAGTGCGTCAGTCGGGAAGTCAATAAAAGATCGCCAGGTGTCGAGAATTTCGGTCTCATGACCAAAAGCGAGCATCTGCGTTCATTGGATCTCAAGTAAGAGTGACTGTCGACGAAATTCAGGACCGAGAAAGTAGCCAATGCTGACAGAGATTGAGAGCTGTTTAGTTCTATTTATCCGGTTCAGCAGCTGCGGTCTGTAACCTGCCACGCCTTTTCATTTCCCTCCACACAGTTTTCCTTTCAAAAAATGCAGATTTCAGTTAATATGGGACATCCTTGGTTTTCTTTTGATTGAACGTCGCAAAATTTAGCGTCCAGAATATGTCAGTTTGATGCATCTCACGTTGCTGTTAATCAAAGCCGATCACTGTGACTTAAGTATTTCCATTATTGTTATTCATCCATGGAAGCGGACCTCAGACAGAGCTTTGCCATTCTAGTGAGAATGGGGGATTTACTCGGGGGAGGAATTGAAGCATAAACTGCAAGTTGCTCTCAGATGGCTGGCAGCGCGCGTGACTCCAGGAATGTGTGCTTTTAGATCATTCAAAGGTGACTCAGCTGTGTTCTACTGAGTGTAAATTTGAGAATGATCTTGATATTTCTACAACTAAGAGGTTTCACTGATGAACAAAGTTTTGATTGGTTTTCAGAGGGAGTGGTTTTAGTCGGACAGATAACTAATCAAAATAGACATTGAAACCTCCAAGCAAAACTGGTTAGATAGTCATATCCGAAAATGTGATAAGCGAGACTGTAATTTTTCAGTGAATTCGATGGTTGGTGATACTCACTGGTAAACGATCTTGGACGATTCGGACCGCATTTGATGGATGTGATTCCATTTTAACACTCAGATCTGCTAGGCTACCTCTTCTAAGATGTTCTCACAATGATTTCCTATTTGAAAGGAACCTTTTCCGTATAGTCTTAGTGTATCCAGGCTAAAAACCCTTTACATTCGTGAAAGTATCAAGTCATGTGATGTGCCCTCAGCAATCTGGATGTACCAGAAATAATTCCTTACTCTTACCCGGACTGTAGGTAAGAGGCGACTGTTGATATCCTCTTGACCACCAGAAAGCCTGGAGTTAGATGAAGCTCGAGTGACTGATAGTCCCCGTCCAAAACTAACTCTCCAACTAGCTTTCTGTCTCATAAATTCGCATTAAAATAAGATGTTATTGGGTCACTTAATGATTCTTCAACTCGGCACTTGAAGGAGGTGAAAAGCGCTTTCGCATCCTGAGCAGCACCACATCGTGATCGGTACTTATCATCTTACCTAATTATTCCGAGTAAATGGTTTCGCGATCCAAACACTGTATAGAAAAATAGCATTATCTAATCATCTCAGCTTAACTTCGTTCTTTCTTGTCTGGTAATGAACTTTCGAAAATCGAAGTAAACTGTTGAAAACGAGGGTTGGAGTCTTAGCGCTTGTATTTCTTACGAATAGATCTCACCTGACAACGCCGTGATGCAAACTGGAAGCTCGACCTCAAATTTTTATATATTTAAGTAACGGAATGTTTCGGGTAATTGTTCTCGGCTCGTTGTTGAGCACCATGTGAGCATTTATTGATAATCATTGGCAATGGAGTATGTCCACCGCACTGCGATCGGGATTCAAGCTTTGGATGAGTGATCGTGGATTAGCCAATTCTGCTGATTGACTATCAACATGAAAATTATACTATGTGGCGCCTTTGTCCGCGGCTGAATTTTGCGTTTTCACCGTCTCCGCGAATTCTGATCCGTTCCAATGATAGTCTGCTTCTCTGTTCCATTAGGAGATCCTGGGAGCAGCTTATTAAGCTCGAGTGGTCAATTGATTCACGTAGTGAAATAATTTAAAGTTGGAATCATCCAACATGTTTTTCCGACATATCACCCGTGTATAAACATTCAGTTAAGCCTTGCTGCTCTGTGATGACTGGCTTCATAGGTATTTACATGTTTCAATTCCTGACGGATTAAAGCTTGTTCTGACTGAATTTTGGTTATTCTTAAACTGTAATTCGCATGGATGCCCACCTTACCGAACACTTTCCTACCAATTATACTTCCTAGGATCCGGATTGGCAGTCAAATGCATCAATGACTGTAAACTGAAATTCGGTGTTAGCATCAATTCCAATAGGCCATGGCAAGCGGAGGGTTAACAACCGATGGCTGTGTGCCACCTGGACGAGTCATCGGTATTTTGGGATTTGCACTTCGAAACTCAGAGATAATCAAGATTAATAGTAGAATGAAAAGCCACATACGTACCACTTTTTTCAAAATTACATACCGCAAGCAGCAAACAAACTGCAACGTTCCGCCTAATGGGCTGATTTCTACCACTGAGTTAGGTAAGTAATAATGCAGTGTTGCGCGAACCACCTATTCCAGTCACAGTAAGTAGTCTGTTTTTAGTCCTTGGGGCAGCCTCGTCGGTTACTTTCCAATGGAACCGAACAGCACAGATGAACAGGACCAAACGGACATTTTAGCTGATCTCCACCCCTTTTGAGATGGTACGAAGGGCTAGATTTTAAATAGAATGGAAAATCCACTTGCGTGGACTTATGGATGCGTAGTGCGTATTTGTATTTTCTATTCTGTATAAAATCTGGCAACTCAAAACAACTGGAGGCACTGTTTGATTGCCATCGGTACAGTTCCTCTTTCTCATCTGGAAATCCATTACAGACAGTTATGCCGTATTTCGTTTTACTGTGGTAAGTGATGTTACTTTTGTGTCACCGTCCAGCTAACTCCTGCGTTTGTTCTGAGGTTTCCTCTGCTGTTCATTTGGCCCGAAGTGAAATGCGTAACAATTGTCACTCGTCTTCGCGCCTTCCCACGATAACAACTCTTCGTATCAGAATTCTAATTCTTGGTGCCAACATTGGCTACCTCGCCGGTTTTCGTTTAACCGAATTTCCGTTCCACTGTGTCCACTGATCTCATCCCCCTTTTTAATTGAAGACGTTTTTGTTCCGCTCCTCCTGGGATGATACGACGTAATTCGTATGGCGTTATCTGTTTTGGTTGTGTGCTTGTCGATCGTTGTGAAATACAAACACCGTTGGCCTCGTTTTTGTATTCATTCATGCTTCTTTTTCCCCGTTCGTAGATCCGACACATGGTTCTGTCCGGTTGACGAATACATTATCACAAATCGGCCGGAATGATGTTGGGGGTTCCGGAAATTATTCTTCATTGACGGACAACCAAATAGCTTCTTTTTGGGGTTCCACTTTCGCGAATCTTTTAAACGGTTCCCCGGATGCCGGTGAAGTGGTGGAAGAGGATGTTACCTTGAGCGAAATCTGTGAGTAAGGTGCTTCTTCATGTTGTGTAACTGCAGATCAGTTTGTGGTTACCTGTACATACATCATAGTTTTCAGTTAGTTAAGTTGAGAGATTTGCCTCTTTAATTCATTGGCCCGCTTTAATTTTGCTCTGTTGTCCTAAAGACTTCAAGTAGTTAGTTTGACTGCGGTTCACTGTGTTCAAAATAGTTCAAAAAAAAAACTATTTCTAATTCACCGCTGTGCCTGTCACATCGCTACAAATTTAGACGGGCGGCATCTACGAAACATGGATCGTATTTTTACAGTTATACAATGATTAGTGTATTACACCCGAGTGCTGCCACTCATGAGGTTAATTCATTCTCTCATCCTGTCCGTTAAGGTCAGATGTGGGAACAATGTCAGTTGTTGTCTGGCAGATCATCGATATACACTGACTGGTCAACTCGTTTAGTCTATCTCTTTCTGTTTCTTGTTCTGCTTGCATGCACGAAAATGCGCTTTATGCATCGAGAATCAAAAGCAAATGTCCACCTGTCCCAGGGGGATGTTTTGTATGTTGAAGTATCTACAAATGACTGACAGCTGGGTAAGCCTTTAGCCTAGCAAATGATGCTGCTACTAAACCAAATTTTTCGTTTTATGATGTACTTAAGTCCTTTTATGTTGTCTTGTGTCACCCCCTAGTACGATAGGATTTACTCTTTCGATAGGTATACGTTACCGAGTGATTAAAGGAGAATTTACAGCGCACAAATTGTTCCTACTTATTTGTTCATGTTTTCAATAAAATACACTTCTAGTTAGCAACGATAATCTCAGTACAATAATAAGTGGCTATTTCGTTCACTTATCGGTCGGTGCACGATAAAGATATGCATTGTCGTTTTCCATGCGAATCAGAGGGATTTTCAATAACATTGGACAGTCCCCAAATAATTTGATGAATCATTGTTTGTGAATCATCAGTGTTGGGGCTACCGTGCATAGTTCTTAGTGGGGAATTGTGCCCTGATATTCGATGAGAAACAATTCAACAATTATCTTTTATCATTCGTTTTCTTTTGTTCATCTTGCATATTTCAGCCTCGCGAGACTTACAATCGACTTTGGCTTGCACCACTTTGAGACCCGGCTTATCGAGCACGTTGGTAAGTGTTTCGTACCTTTTGAACTTCTGTTAGGCAATCTTGGATTCTTTACCGCTGGTCCTTTCTTTTTGATTAAAGTCTCTCAGGTGAAAAAATGGTTTCGGTTGGTGATCTGACTTGTGTTTGGCCGTTGTCGGCCAATAGTTCTTTTTTTCTCAAGATGTCAGTAATTAGCACATAGAGAATCACTCGATGATGTTATCTTCGTAGAGAAAAAATGAGATTGTCTCCTTCCTGATATCGAAATCAGCTCGTAAAGTTGTTCATTTCTCCTTCTCTTCGGCCTCCGTGCGGCTTGTTGCCATTTTGACCTCCTGATCTACGGCACATCGTTAGACCGAGTGGGCCACGGTTCATCCACACCAGGTACACATACACACAAATGCACGACTGGGCCGAGATGAGGATACTTTTGGTTGAACGCAGCTTTGCCATGCCAACTCACCAACGAACAAGCCTAGTGTGTATGCAAAAGCAACATCGCATTGTGTGCGCGTGCGCTGACTAGGGCTAAATAACAGCTGATACAGTCTCCAACTTTTTGGCCAAAAGTATACACGCCTAAACACAGCATGGTAGCGCACTTTGCCTCTGGAGTCTTATGGTTATGGTTTGAGCATGTATGCATCTACAAGCCGACTGATGTAGACGAGATGGATGATCAAAGTAAGGACTGAGCTTTGTTAATGAAAATGTCCAGTATGCTAGTCGCGAACGTGTCCTGTTAGATTTTGAAGGCTTGGTTACCCGATTCCCTCCAGTTGGTCAAGTTGAAAAAATCGAATCACCGAATGTATTGTACATATCATGGTGCCGAAGTAGCACAGGTACGGCGATGCACGTGAGAGCAAACCACAGCAGAAGTAGCCCAATCGGCATGCGCAATTCAAGAACAAAAACTTGAGAGCGGAACGATCGTAACTGTGCAGTCCCGTGTCAGATAACTTGCACGCAAATAAACAAATGCCACAAAATTGAAATCGAGCGTCAAAGCAGATCGTAGAGAAAATGACGTCCAAAGATAGTTGATTTTCTGCAAAATATCGAAACAGCTATAGTACCTCAAACATCTCATGAACCTGGACGCAGACTTTCAAAAGGTCCCGCTCGATCAAGTTACGAGGTGCTGATTTCTGCACTGTCATTGCATGCATTGACCAATCAGACTTATCGTCCAGACCAAATCTGTCTAGGATAGCCGTGTACACCGATGAGTTCTTCTGTTTGGTATGGTCTCGCTCATCTTAATCCAATCCTGTTAACCATCGACCTAAGGTACACGATCATCTGATTGCCCCCTTTCTAGCGGGTCCGCCGTGATGACCAGGGGTCCTCATAGTGAATGTTGCATCTGCTCTCCTCTGAACGTGTCACAAAATCAGTCCGCGGACTAGGGTACCTGGCTGATTCCTTACTTGTCCTCCGGTTTGCAGTCGATCTAATTCCAAGCCCATGTTTTATTCAACTGATGTCCAGGAAGTTTGGTCGTCAGTTCTGTTATTGTAGGTATAATCGTACCTCAATTTTGTATAAATCATCGCACCGAAGCAAAGTGATTGCACTTTTGGCATTCGTGCGTAGCCCCTCCCCCGGCGAAATTAATTTATTTGATACATGAACAGATTTGTGCTCCATCCCGGTAGCCGGTTGGACCCGATGTTCTCTGTCGGGTACGTTCAAGAGACAAAACAAACACTACTCATTTTGTTTGTGGTTGAATAATTGAACCAGAGCGCAGCACCCCTCAATGCAATGATCTTGTCTGCCCTGTGCGTTATATTTGTCTTTTTCTAGTTGGTTTCGATTGGGGCCTTGTGATTTGATCTATTAACATGAAGCTTATTCGTCTGGTGGGTGAATCTTTTAAACTCGGAGTGATAAAATCACTTTGTCAAATGAACAGTCGTCTTTTGTTTGTTCGACTTGGCGGTAATATGTTTCAGGTGCAACGAAGCAACCAAGTATAAATCGCGATTCACATTTGAAGTTTGTATCCTTTCTCCATCTCGCAGGTCACATCCATTCACCGATTTTTTATGCCGATTTCTCCGCTGATTGTTCTGTTTTGTATTACATCGGTAAACTTGGCACTGCTTTTTTGCACACCGTTTGTTTGGAAAACACGATGACAGCCTCCTTTAAAGGTTTTCATGTATTGTGCTGTTCTGGTATTTCGGAAATAATTCACCGTGTGATATCGACGCTCAACTCGCCATTAACAAACCCTGGAAGCGTTGTACAGCTGTTTCATTCTTGTTAGAAATCATCAGTAATGCATATCCACCGCACCCGAACTGGGACGCGAGCCCGGAACGAACGATTTGGAGTCGAACAGCTTAGTCATTGCGCTACCGAGCAGGCTCTCAATGGTTTGTTAAACTTCACCACATTGAATAGATATAAGTTATTGTTCTAGGTGGGTTTCTTCTTCCTGCCTGTGTACTGTTTCCCTTCTTCCCTTAATCGTCTTTGACACCAATTTTCATTGTTTTCAGCTTATGGGAATATCCGTTCCCTTTCATCTGTCAGGCGCAAGCAACACATGTTCTCGCTTTTTTCAATCCTTGTTGGACAGTTGACATTCGCTTAGCTTAGATGATTGACCTGTTTATGGAATGTGAGGAGATATACGAGAGTGAATCTATGCTATCGATTAAATGCGCAAACAAAACGGCAACACCGGCACCAACCTTTTCGTCGGCCTGTTAACAACAAGAATCCTTAAAAATCTCTTTACGCTTCATTGCCATCGGAAATTCGCATCCAAATAAGCATTGCGCTCGGTGCTGTCTATTTGGAAGAACGGACAGTCATGATGCTGAAATTGTAGAAAGAATCAAAAGCCAAATGCAGCCTAAGTAGAACAGCTAATAGGGTGATAGCATCTCACTGTTTGGTCTCCAAGGATATAAGGACTGATTAATCTCAAAACGCTTATAACAAACCTCATAGTCTATGGTTTCTACTACTCCATGATCTAGCATGAGCAACGATTTAAACATGAAGTACTGCCGAAAAAAGTTTTTTGATTAGAATTGTTGCCTTTGATGCTTCCTGTCCAATGACAGACCGAGTAGGCAGTATTTTTTCCCTTTTGGAAGTAACATTCAGAACTCTTGTTCCTATTAGTTACTGGTTTAGCGTAAGCGTAACCCAATCATTCGATTCCACTTTACTCGTTCCGAGCTTGACACCGATGACTAGGAACTGACAGTTGTCTACCGCCTCACTAACCTCAGCAGCTGCATGACGAAGGATGGTAGCACTACAGGATTAGAGGTGAGCGTGCGTATACCGAAATTTCGAACGCTGTACGCTGGGTTAAAGCGCTTGTGACGCTGACTTCTTATTTTGCTCAAGTTGAGAGGTTGTTTATACTGTTCCACAATGCGCTCGGCTTTGTAATACGGTTGTGAGACATGCAGCTTGCGTGCTGAAAATGTTTCTCACTTCGGGGTTTTCGACCACTGATGTATGTGTAGTACCACTGAGATTGGACGGAGTAGTGCCAAAATTGGAATCGCATATTGGCTACTGGTTTGGAGAATACTCCATTATAGCGTATCCAGATTAGTAGATCTCACTTTTGGCAACTTGTTGTGTTGAAGAGATTAAGATAGGTGCCTTAAGTGTCCGTGGTCGCGATCCGAAAGTACTTCAACAATTTGGATGGAGACATAGAAGAGTAAAGCAAAGAACCGCAAGTAGTGACGATCCCATTCTGTTGAGTCTGAATGATTAAAAATGTGTTTGTGAACCTAGACCGTGTATTCCGCACTTTGGTAACGTAGTCTTTTTTCCCACAGCATTGGGTGCACCCCCTGTCCAGTTCATGTATTCATTCTTTCTGTAGCAGGGTGTAACACTGAGAAAGCCAGTGGTTAATGGGGTTCACCGCGCGTCTGTTAATGGTAATGATAATGATGAATGGGAACCTTATGTACTTCTCTGCCGCCACGAGTTTCAGGATCATAGATGTCTATTGGGCCCGATAGCAATTGAAGGTCTTCGGTTGCACGGCAAATTCCCCCTACACAATGATGTCTAGATGAGGTTTCGCGGATTCCTGCCCACCATCGGTCACTTCTCTGTTCGGAAATCTACACTGGGCTGTGATCACTCGGAAAACTTATGCACGTTATCATGTGGTTGTTAAAGAAAACAAAGAAGTGAGAAACTAAAAGAATTGTAGAATACAGAATAATGCATCCCCTTACTTTGGTCTTTGATAAGGGCCCTTAACTAAATATTGGAAATTCGTTGATTTATTCGCTTGTTTATCAGAATTCCCTTGTTTGGGTTATGCAACAACTTGCAGTCGCAGTTCATCGTAAAATCTTCTCGTCTCTTGATTTTCCAGCGAATCGGTACAACACGCCGTCGGCTGACTGGAAACGATGACGATGATCCGGTTGCTGTTTGAGACGATCTTTTTCTGTTCACACACTGTCGCGCTTTTCATCCTTCTGCACCAGCTGTCATGATCAATTTTGTCGCCATTATCATCTTTATGGTTTCCGTTGCTATCATTTTTTCAGCACCCGCCGTACTTGCATTTGGTCTCCTTCTATGTATAATTATATTTCTCATATATATCATTGGAAAAATGACCTTAATGAAGGAGGCTGTATTGTGCAATCTGATCAAATCCCTGAAACAGATTGTTTTTTTTTTCAATAATTTGCCCCGTAAAATTACTAATAAATGGACTCCTTTACGTCAGTCCCATTTCGCAGACAAGTGTTGGTTCGTTGTTTATCTTTCTTCATTTCGAATCGAACTAATTCGCTCCATAGACGAGCAAGCATCATTTGGCTACGCGCTTTCTATCGTTGTTGTTTTTTGTCTTTGTCTTCTGCGGATAACTCCGCACTCACTAACTGTTTCCCGTCGCTGCTTCCTTGGTTATATTAAGCAGTCGAATTCTCAGACTGGTTGACCTACACTTGACTCAGTCAGTTCGCTTACATTTGAATGTTTTGTTTCGAGATTGCTCAACACGTGCGCGACCTCTGCTTTTCTTCCATCTATATATGGCGCAACCACAAGTCGGTGCTCACTAAGAAAACCCCGTAAAACATGTCTGATGTTAGATGGTTATGTGAATGATGCAACTGATTCAAAACCGGTGTCTCCCTTCTCTTTATAAACTTTCTTGTTTTTCTTTCATTTTAATGATTGGTTGTTCCTGTTTTTTTCTGTTCTTGGCTGTTGGGCTTTTGCTATTAGATCATACAGTGCTCATCGTACCTACTGGTGGGACCTCATTACCGATGTACTCCAGCGCATCCAACTTCATTTGTATCTGTCCGTCCGCCGTTTCATCGACGAAATTTCACACCCATCTTTCTTTCGATCCTGGGAAGCAGAAATAGGATGCTTAACTCTGAGGTTCCTCGTGCCTCTCTGAGTCTGTTGTGTTTCTGTCTAGTTGGCACACACTCACGCTGAGGCAACAGATCTTTTGCTTCTTTCATAGCATTATTATTAATATTATTATTACTATTGCAATTATTTCACTTTATCTGGCCTAGTGTTTTTGCCGTTTTTCACCTGCGTTGGACATAGGGAAGTGTATTTGTCACACCTGATTCTTTAGGTTGCTTCTCATTTCTTTGACTGTTTCTCGGTTTCACACACGTGCGCGCATTGTTTGACTCTGGTCCCGTTTGTTGGACGCGGAATATGACAGGACTTTGAGAACTGAGATGGCCTTGTTTTTCTTTTTTGAAAAGATCTCAAAATATGAACGGCAATGAGGTCGCCAACGTAAAATTCCGCAACCGGTGTCACCTCACCCTAGCTACCGGTAGGAAAGCATTGGATGTGAGCGAAACGATCTGTGAAGCTGACAGTTGGCCTATCTACAATCAGCAGTGAAGTTTTATGCCCTGGGCGGAACACTTTCAGGCACAGTTGCCCCCGGCATCATACCTTCCCGTAGCTATTCCGTCAGGCGTCCAGCGCTTGTTACAACAGATCTACCAACTGAGGCGATCCTCAGGGAAATCCGAGCCTTAGACGTCATAAAGCGCCGGTCTCCGATGGGTTTTCCTCGGTTCTATTTAGAGATGGAGCAACGGAACTCGTCGGAGAACTCCAAGTTTTGTTTTCGAAAATCTGGCACTCCGAGACAATTTCCTCCTCGTGGTTGGAGTCGATCGTTGTATCCATCTTCAAAAAGGGCTTGCGCACTGTCTACGCTGACCATAGGGGTATTAGTCTAATCCTAATAGCGTCAGAGCTGCTTTGGTCCATCATTCTTCGAAGGTTATACAACGTGCCCGAGGAGAAAACCCGTGAGGAACAGGCCGAGTTTCACGCTGGTCGTGAGTGGGTGGATCAAATCTTCACCCTCTAACAAGTAGTAGAACACCGTTTTACCCTCCAAAGGCCAGTGGCTATCGTGTTTTTGGACCTTTGCACATCTGATTCTGTTGACACAATGGAGCGAGAAGCCTAGCTCCCGGAGAGCTGTTTCAGGGAGGTGAAGCTAGATGCGCCGACGAGTGCTAGGTGTTCAGTTGGACCAGTAAGCCGTAGGAATGACGCGCGAAAACTGGTGGTTAAGTTGCCGAAGAAATGGAGGAAGCGCGAGTCGCTTCAGGGTAATAGTCTAGAAAGGACGTTTAAGCGTCAATACGCGACAGCGGTTGGGGCGGCGAACTTCGGGTTAGGTTGAATTGGCGTGCGCGAGGTAGGAATGGAGAAGCTCATCCATCGTCAAACCAGCAGCGGTCTGGGACCGTTGGGCAGAGATTTTAACAATTCGTTTGCTGGCCACACGCTGACGTATCTAGTCCGACGGTCTGAGCTGCAAATTCCTTGGGAGGTGTTCACTTATCCCCCAAACGGAAGTGGAAGCGGAGTCGAATATCCGGCTTCTGAGAAGGGGAAAAGCAGCCGGGTTCCGACGAACCCTCGCCCAGTTCTTTTCGAATTGGGTGGAGAAGTGCTGATGAAAATCACTTTACCTCCTTGAATTTGGGGTACGAGGAGCGTATCCCGCCTATACGTGGGGTGGTCAGCTGATTATACCATCTTCGAGAAACACGTAGTGTAACGTCGCCAGCAATCCTCGTGGGATTAGTGAAATCCGAGATAGTTATAAGTGTCAGCCTCGATAATGCTGCGCCGTTTGACACGCATTGGGAGAGTAATATCGCGAACAACGAGCCGGAATGCGTCCAGATTCAGGGTTATTCGAACAGATTATTCACTCTTCGACAGATACTCGAAACGGCCACCAAGGCGCACCGCCGCCCTACGATTCCGTAGTCTTTTCGACTTGAAAGGTGCCTTCGACTCCGTGGATCGACCAGCACTACTCTAGTGCTCTCCACTCGGTAAAGGGTATTGCCAACGTAGTTTTGTGAAACCTGTTGCGAGCATTGTACTCGACATTACCTTAGGTCGCTTGAGGGTATGCGGAGGGAACTTCAAGTTCATTCGAAACGACTAGGGCGTTCGACAAGGGTGTTCCATCTCTCCATTCTTTTCAACGTTCGTCACTGGACGAGGTGATGGAAGATGCCTTAGGAGGTCTCGCGGGGATGTAGAGTCGAACTGGGAAATGGAGGAAAGCTATGCTACTAGTTTACGCAGACGACGTGCGTGTGCCTGATTCGAGTGCTGTGGGGACCATGCACAACGGGCACTAGATGAGACTGTTCCGAGATCGGTTGCTCGGTCGCGCATGCTGCTTTGCCTTCAAAGTGCAAAGTACTGTTACAGGACTGGACGGGACAAGCCCAGCGCCGAACCTGATACTGGATTGGAGAGGAACTAACGACTGTGAACCGTTTCACCCTACCTTGTTGGTAGCTGCGTGTCCAAACGATGGTAGCTCGGGCATTGGAGGCAAATATGCGTTGACATTCCAGGCTCGAAGCAGGCTTACGCTCCGGACTGAAGCCACTTGTGGCGTCGGCCAGATATTTCACTTGAAATTGATGGATCGTGATGTGTACTGTGCTGCAGTGCGTTCAGTTCTGTTTGTACGGTTTGCGAGGGGACATGGAGTATGCGTGTGAGCGTGTTCGTCGGTTGGAGGGGTTTTGACACCGGATTTGGGGCCACCGGAGTATGGGCGTAAGGATCGGATGGAGTGACGGGTGAGAAGTAAATAGAGGTAAGGAATCTGGTATTGGGTGCCACTTCTGAAAATGGCTTTGTTTCAGCGTATGAAACTTGGTAGACTACGACTAGGTTGGTCACGTGTTGTGGATGACGGAACACTCGCCTACCATATCGTGCCCTGTTTTATGTGTTCCTCTCAAGGAATGAAAGAGCCATGTGGAGGGTCAACAGTATGACGTGGCAACGTGTGG
>LUCM01010902.1:126373-146740 GCA_008360955.1 Fasciolopsis buskii | reverse complement strand
ACTTAGCGACGCTTGCGAGGTCCAGTATTTTTGATGAACGCTAGACAAAATCTGCTGACAAATGCATAGCTCGCTCAATTTGACCCAACTGCTCGTTTAAACTGTTGCTCGTCGAAGGTTTTAGTTCCTCGGATATTTTCCGTTCATAGTTGGTAAAAAATCGAATCAGACAGACGCTCGATAGTCACTCGGATTTGTGGTCTGTGTCAATGGCCGTTGAGCTGCAGCAAAATCGCATTAAAGCAGACACATTATCTGATTCGACGTATATTGTCCGGTGCGATCCATAGCTCTGGACAGATCCGCACAAGGACGGGTGTAGTGACCTGTTTTTCTTCTGAAATTACGTCTTCGCCACATCTCTTCGTCGACTGTGCTCATATCGAAACTATACGACGCCTTATCCAGTTATATTCTCGAATATGGTTTCCTTGATTTGCATAGATTCAGAACCGCTCTGATAACCCTCTCCATTCATATTTAGTTCCCACTTTCAAGAAATAAACAACAATCGTCCCATACCCAAAGTTATGATAGCAGCCATTCTGTCAAAACCATTATGTCGCATCAACGTTACCTTGATAGTTCTGAAACTTGCTGAACATGTCTTACTTGTTGGCTTCTTTAATTTCTCTAGTCTGTCAAGTCAGATTCTATTTCAAGCCCCAACAAAGCACATTGGACGTAGTGTTGTGCTTAGTAGTTCCGGTGTGGAAATCATGAAATATCTCTGCCAACTACGTCAGGTGTATATTGCTCAGTTAATCTGCTTTTGATTCCATTACGGCGTCCCTTTTATTTCAACAACTTCACACTTTTTGATACTCACATTCTTTGTTAGCGTAGCTTATCAAATGTTCTAGCGGACATATCCAAAACCGTTGGCTTTAAGGGATGTCGTCTAACTTTTTGTCTATGAACTCAAATTTTCTCAGAACTGCTCTTCTATCGCCATTTTTTTTCTCACCGCATGTAAATGATCACCACAGTACTTTTCTCATTATGTGATCGAGTATCCAGAAGATGTAGTTATATGTCGCCAGTATCAACTGTCAATCAACTGGGCGATTTCTCTTTGGCTATTCATACTGTCAAACTTCTTACAACAGCGTTGTTTTGGCCAACATTTCAAAAGTTCTGAATGTATCTGAATCTTGACTCACCATGCAATGCCGAAAACCATTGTCATGCGTAAAATCCTTCTAACCGGAATCAAGTTCACTCAGTATTTTGGGTTCCGTTCGCTGATCTCATTGGTCGCTACATACCCTTGATCGCGAACCCAAACTGGGGCATCTGTCTTTACATATCCGAAATCACACAGTGTTCCGTATTACCTTTAATTATACTTCTTCCTTTGTTTCTCAATGCCGCTCTCTTTTAATCATTCCTGGACTGTTAGAGACAATTTGAAAAGTAGAATGCAGAAAGCCAGATTGGGAATTAGTTATATTCAGTTTTAACCTGTAATAGACGGGGATAAAAGTTAAATTGTGTACACCTAAGAGTCTACATCATCTTCACGGTGAACGCAAAATTGGTGATAAGAGCTTCTGTATAAAAAGAACTAGTTTACGTGATCTGAGTAGTAAAACTGCTTAACGCTAAAATCTCAGGTTTACATTTGTGCCACATAAATTTTGAGGATGCCGTGGAGTCAACAGTGTGTTTGGCCATTGGATGTTTCATAGTGAATTGCCCGGCATCCTGTGTGTATTGTGACCTCAGGTTGAGCCACCAATTAAACATTTCTACTTTCCTTGTATGAGTATTCGGTCTTACCTCTCGAAGTAGGTATCAGCGTAGATGCAAGTGAATTGATATATCAGATGTGAAACAGAGTGTGACAGGAGACTAAATTCACGTTGCATTAGAACAATTCGTAAGGCATTCGGTAGGGCATGTTTGTGGCCGAACTTAGTTTTCGACACATCACTGAGAATGTGTTTTATCTTGAAGTCCAGTCTGACGTAAACGACCTTCTTCTTTGGATTACGCATTTGGTCAACCTTTGATCTTTCTCGACTAGGGACACCGATGAACTTTGCTGGAAACCATTGCCCACGGGTGATACAAGAGGCAAGGTTTCTTCCTATTGGTGACTGTCGGATGAGCAAATGATTTTGGCGCTCTAGCAACGAACCTTTCGTAAGCCACTTCTGTGCATTACTGGTGTGGATCTTGTGAAATGTAAATAGTGACCACCCAAAGTCGCTCCCCTATGGACGGAACGATGTATGATTCCATTTGATCTCATCATGGGTTCGATGTCTAAAACATTAAAGCAATCTTTGGTTCCTTCTTCTTGTGAAGGTGGCACATTAGGATGGACGAAAATAAATAGATATAAAACAGGCAAAATTTGAAGGATCACTAAGGAGAAAAATGCTGTCTATAATTCGTTCGTATAAAACAGTTATTCAGTTTCGTTTCTATCACTGATAAATGAACATATACTAATGCTGGGCCTAACGGACTGCTCATTGAGACCCTGTTATTTTACCTCCATACATTGTCTTGAAAATCAAATTGAATGTTATGATACCAGAATATAGCAAATATTCGTGACCATTTGACGGATATGGGCAATGAAAAGTGTGACGATTAGGTGAAATCTCAAAAAATGTGATTCATGAAGAGAGAAACCACGGTGATAGAAAGATATTGTAAGAGGTGAATGAAATAGTCTTTTGGTAGATTGACAAGTTCAAAACAGTCTTTCCTATAATATGCCATGAGGGCTCTGTGGATCGAACCTAAAATAACCACCGATCATCGAGTCAGCTTGGGATGAGATGAATTTACTTCGTGAAACGTCGGTCTTGATGGGGTATTAGGGTATACGAACTTTTGATGATTCTGTCAAGCGAAGTTTCAGTTCTGACTGGTTTGACGCCTTCGAATTGGTCTGGGGCTTCGTAATCAAGCAATAAAAACTGCAGCTTATGAATTGTTGAACATTCTGCGAGATATTCACTATCGAATGTATTGCCTACGGTGTTACCTATTTTTATTTGTGATTATCTGATTCGCTTTAACCTTTTAATTTTTCGGTTATTATCAGTATACCGACGCGTCTCACAGGTTTTGGAAGGCCCATCTCGGATATGTAATTCATGTTTTTTATTGGTTAATTGCATTCTGGAGTCAGGCAACACTACTGTCACATTGGTACAAATGCAAACTATGTCAGCTTAGTCTTTCCCGGACCTTACCTTCGTAGTCAAATGAAGTTTGTTCGAAGGCCCTCGGATTATTCTGCTCATTTCCGGACTAAAATCGCATTTGGAATTAAGTTATCTTCTTTGTTGGATTCTTGAAATTCAGGCCAAATTAAAGAACATCGAGTTCAGACCGGCTGAATGAAACCTAAATTAAGTTGTACACTTGCTCAGTCCTCGGGCATTGGTATAGCTTGAGAATAACGCCACAAACCTTGCGTCTGACCTATTACTTCTGTTTTACTCTTCTTCGTTAGTGTTCTTTTTTTAGGAAGTTCACATATTTAATCGGGTAAACCCGAAAAACCGCTGTTTTGTTTCAGCGTTTTCATTCAGCCAACATATCAAAGTTCCAGTGTGCGGTGTAGCTATTGTCATTACATTCAGAGCGTTCATTTCCACGTTCGGTTCAGGCATTGTTAACGTAAAGCGGCTTGGGAATTGCGAGAAGCGGATGCATACTTCGGAAAATTTCAGCGCGTTCGACGCAGCACAAACTCCAAGTCAGTTCCCCGTGCAATCACAGCAAGGAGTTTTCGACTGGGATATTTGAAACAGTGGGCACCTACCTAATCAGTTTAATGCACAGTACAAAAGCCAGTGTCAAGAAGGGATATTATGCCTTGATGTTTTTAGACGTTCACACATAGGAACATGCAATAGATTTGCTTCAACAATCCTGGGGAATACTTCCCATTCAGTAGTATGATAACCTATCCACATTTAGCATCCACTCCAGAACTTCCTCCTATTTCCGTTTTACGGCCTCCAGACTTAACCCCTGTAAAACCCGTTCTCTACCATACACCGCTCCAGTAAGTAAGTATCTTGTCCCTGTCGAACTTCAATCAAAATTTATCTCCATCACATTGCATGAACCTCTGCACACTATTTACTTATTTCTACTACTCCAACATAGACGTAGAAAATGCACACAGCTGAATGACAAACATATGCTTAAAAATTCGAATAATGCAGTATAATGCAGTATAAAAGCTGTTTCCCTGTCAAGTTAACAGAAGCAGAAAGGTAACTAATGCTATTCGGCGCCTTATAGTGAAACAGCTGCTAAACACAAAATCGAATGGGATCGACGAATCGCTCACAGACATCTGCAATACTCCTACCAGGCTCCCAAACCAAATGCGAAACCTTATTTTATTTGATTATTTATTTATTTGTCTGTTTGTTTGTTTGTTTGTCTGTTTGTTTGTTTCACTCTCTCTCTCTCTCTCTCTCTCTGCGTTTGTGCGTATGTGAAACAGCGTCCGCACGGATTTGTGCAAACGAAAACCACCTGCCCATAACCGTCCACTGTTGTGGGACCAATATATCACGTGACCAACTGCTCGAGAATCAGCCTAATTACCATCAAAATGACCTGTTAACAATTAAAGTCGTGCCAGATTTTATCATCTAATGATGAAGATTACTTTTCCTCTCGGTTTAGATATTGTAATGTACATTCTGTATAAAATCATATTGGTTCGATTGTGTAGGTGTTGATGATGACTCACATTCTGACTGAACTTCAGTTCACGTTACCTTATGCCTTCGTTTAATTTTCACGTCGGTCACTTAACCCGTTCGGAGATCGCTGCTCAAATAACACCACAATATTGAAATGGAACTTTTACTATTTCAGTGTCAACGAGCAGATTTGAGAAAGAATAATTGAATGTAATTAGACGCTCCAACTGTCATTCTGATGACCGATGGGATATTTTTCACGAAAGTAATAGTTCATGTGTCTGCACCTTTGCAGAATGGACTTAATCAGCAGTGACAAAGTGCATTTCGTCTGGTCGAATGCTTCATCTGTGGGAATTTTAGGAAATGTGTGAAGAATTCAAGTGTCTTTATTCTCCCTAACAAACACCCTCCAAATCGAGCACGTGTATTCGTCTCCGTTTAATTACCACCGAATCAAGGTTAACTCATTGGTATATGGTTTATCTAATTTTGTACCAAATAACTGCAATTTCTGTCTTTGTGGTTGGGATAGTATCAATATTTTGTACCGAACGCGAAACTCGCCTAAAACGATCTTCGACCACTAACCACATCATGATCTTGGAAATACGGTATGGTTATTGTGTCGAACAGTAACATGCCAGACAGAATCCCGGACGCAAACCTAACCATTTAAGATGCCAACTGAAGAAGTCATCTGTTTGCGAACTCCCGCTGGGTGGCCTCGCTGACACTCACGGGACTTCCGACAAGGTCCGTTGTCTCTAGTATCATATCATTTTTATCATGTTCATTCAAACTCCGCTTCATCGATCATGGTAGACAAGTACGAATCTACTGACCGTTCAAGTAACCAATTTCCATTGTTCATCGCATCTCATGATCAACTCTACAAATAGTTTTCGTTGACGAATCAGAAACGGATCTCAAGGGTATTTTGGCGTTGTAATGCGATAATCCACTGGTTGTGACTGATAAACATACTAGATAAGACTTGATGGATTGAAATATGCGTCCCAGATTCCTAGTTTACCTCTACGAACTGCCGTTCAGTCCGTTCATATGAGCCAGTCCGTTTGTCATAACAAATCTCATGACATTAGCTCATGTTTGTGTAAAATCCTACACGCAAATATATACTTGGGTTCGCTTAGTCTAAATTATTCTGAACTGACTACTGTTCGAAACACTTGACCATGGTAAACTTAGTGGAAGAAGTATCTCTGGGTGAATACAAGTGCCTGAGCATGGAAAGCCCCATGGCACACGGAAATAACAGGACATGAGGAGGACAGATATGCCCATAATGACCTGCTATTTCGACGACAATGAAAACTTATCCAAAATCACGAATAGAATAAAATACCACTTATATTTTTCAATTAACTCACACGCCATGCTATATATTTTCGATCTTTACATTTGATCGGTTTCTATCACTATCACTGTTATATTCCTCCGCGGATGTGTTTATTTCTAAGCGACCGCTTTATTGAGGGATATTTTTTGATGTTATAGGAGTAATCTCACCAGACTTCACACCCTTCTTCGCCAAGGTCCCAATCAGAGATCGCTGATTACTTATGCAACTACATACGAATTGGAGAGTTGTTATGAACGGTAACTGTGTAAGAACAAAAATCATGTTAAAAACCCAAGCATAATAAAGGGAACCCGCAGTTGGCAAAACTTTGTTCCCCTAATATGGCATGACTTATATACGGAATTACGGGCCAAAGCAGAATACACACCAATGTGCCCACACCGTGACTGGTTGTTAGATTACCAACCTTCGGTTTGACTACACTGATTCATGTACACACAAACTGGCAACTTTCGACCGTACCAACATGTAACCGAACCCAGTTGTTTTCCATCCACAATCCGATCTACGGGTATTGGAAATCTTGTCCTAATGGAAATATTTGACGGAGACAAGCATCTCACGCTGACACGCACACAGGCGCTCACTGATCGTTTCAGCTTTAGGTGGAGTGATGAGAATAGCCTAATCACTATTGGATAGTGGCTCAGATCGATTCGATTTCCACATGGATCGCAGATATTCAATTCCCGTATATTTTTCAGTTATTCTAGTTGCATGACGTCAGCGGTGTGTGTGAATATTGATCATGTGCAAAAATGAATTCAAAGTTGAAATAATTCGCCTTCTTTTTTTCTACCGTCCTTCCGTCCTCCTTTTCCATATCGTACATGTACAATCTAAACTGATCGACGTCATTTACTCTCGAACTTCCTGATCCAACACCGACCTTAGTTTAGTCTATTGAGGATAATGGATTTAAAGTTAACAGACCTTATTCGCTCAATTTAAATGAGATAATCCATAGAAGACTGTAATATCGGTTATGTAAATCAAAAGTTTGGAGGTTTTATAGTTGTTCTATGGAAAGTGGCAAAGCATCACCAAAACAACTGAACTGTCTACTGGGAAAAATTGGCCACCCGTTTCTTGTCTGGAACTGCGTTCAGAATATTATAAATCAGATACGAGAAACCGCGGAGTGTGTGTGTGTGTGAGAGAGAGAGAGAGAGGGAGAGAGAGAGAGAGCAGGTGTTGAAAACCTCGTATTGTTATCCTTTGGGGAATTGAGAAGTGCAAGTATCGACGGGGAGAGTTGGTTCACCGTTGGTGTGACACTTCGTCTATCTGGTCCCTATGCACCAAGCCGTCTTTTCAACCTAAGGAGTCTGTCCTGGATAGCTCTTTGTGTCTCAGAGACAAGCTAACCATCATATCACGTAATGATGGCATCTCATCACGATGGGATCAGACCAAATTTGCGATGATTGCAAGAAAATCCTGCGGCAATATGCAGCGCCTTCTTTTCTCGTCTGTAGGATTTTCCGACAGAAATGCTAAGAATGGAACAATGGTACTCCGGTCTTAGGTATGCGTGAAGATCATAAGTGCATGGCATACTACGTAACGGATGGGGCAACAGCCGCCATTTAAGTGGTTATTCGTGGTTACCGCGAGACCAATGTCAGTTTAAATAAGAAAAAAGGAGGATTGTCGATCATGTGACGTAGTTTCGTTTGGCAAGTGTTTCCCCCACGAGGAATCACAAAGTCATTTGACGGTACTTTGAGTTCGGTCTGCCACTAGACAAGACAATATGTTTTCGTCTTCGTTTCAGTGAATGCACGTGGTCATTGACTCTCTAACCGAAATTTTTGATGCCGGAAATCCACTTAGTCCATGTGAATGTCGGACCTTTGATGTGAAATGACCAAAATGCATATGAACTGGATTACTGAGTGTTTGCTAAAGTCGTGTTCCGTTTGGCTACCTCACAGATCAGCTGTTTCCGGCTAAACGGAATAGGACCCACCGAGACAATTCCCTACTCCGATCTGAGCAATCGACTGATGCAAGGTCTACATGCAGAACAACGATTACGAGGGACAATGAGTAACAAATAGGGTTTGCATGAGTTGGCATCTGAGATGAATCCTACATGGACCTGCCTCTTTTCCTACGCACAATCTATGCTGATTGACTTCGTTTACCCTCGAAATTCTTCGGTGCTCACCTTTTGCCTGTCGCTTCAACATGAGGCTGCCGTCAGTGAAGTGAACCTGATAGATGTTCCATCCATTATCCAATCAGGTAAAACATCAGGTGTCGTAATTTTGCTAAAGAAAGAACTCAAGGACAAGATCAGGGAATCACAACGATTTCACGAGAATATACTCCGGAGTACAGTTGCCTGATTGAGAATCAGACATAAATTCAGCTTCATGTTCTTTTATGCGGTTCTTTATCGGAAAACTTGTATAACAGGTTGAAACCAATGGAAACACAACGGCCATATTTTCGACAGTCACCGAATTTTACAAATCTGAAGTCCCATTGAAACTGCTGGATATTTTTGTCCCCGTTCAAAGACACCTAACACCATTCTGTCTAAGTAATTCAATTTATCTGTGGAATTCGCCCAACAATATCCCAGTATGTTTCGGCAAAGTGTACCTATTTGATTGTGAATTCACTTTTTGCATAAATACACCTTTTTGAAACAGTTAAGTTTCTAAGTGATTCTATTTCCTCACAACCTTTGTTTACGCATATCCTTTGAGTACATTAAGTCCCTATTCTTTTATGCGCTGAGAACATTCGTTTTAATTTTGAGGGAAAGCATTTAAAAAAACTGATGATGTGATCATGGTAAATCATTTGGGTACAAACTTAGCAGACGTGCTTTTAGGTGCGATGGTATTTATGAAATTCTCTCTTTACCTATGTTACTTGGACGACATCCTAATTTTCTTTGACGAAGAAAAGGCAGACGATTATAATATGATTTATGAAAGTCAAGCTTTTGGAAGTTTTTGAGTTGTTCTATGGAACGAAGCACCGCATCACAAAAATGGCCGGATTGTTTACTGATAAAAACAAACCATCCATTCCTTTCCCGGAAGTGCATTCACAGTCTTATAAACGGGATTTGGGAGGGCGAAAGCCTGGAAAACTGAAAGTAAACGCTACGTGTCAAATTGGTATTGAATGGCTTTGTCTCTATGGGCAGTTTCCGATGAATGATAAACTGCGAACATGAAAGCATGAGGAAACGAGTTTATGGTTTTCAAATAACGCATACACCTGTTTGGAAATTTCGGGTGAGTTTTGTTTCGTTGTTAAAAGGAAACAATTGTACAAAAAGTGAACAACGAAAACCCTCTCAAGCGGATGGATTTCTCTAGTTAGGTTAAAAATTCATGAATGGTTGGTCGATATCCTATTTTCACAACTAACTGTCTTCCGAGTGTGCGTTTTCCGGAAGGTAAGGTAATCAGCGAATGCATGTGAGGGTATGCATATGCATGAGCACGATCATGGAACAGATTTAGTTCGACCTAATGTATTTCAAGTGGGGTGAGGTTTTTTTTGTCCTCTAGATCGGTTTGTGGGTAGGATGCACGTGGGTTTAGTCATAATGTGCTATCATCAAACTGTTGCATCTTGTGCACAAACGCTCGGTCTGACTATGCTCCTTTGGGGCAGCCAACTTTTGGTTTTTTGGTTGAGAGGCGTGCGTTCTTTCCATGATTCTCAAAATCTCACAGATAAATTGTTTAGCCAGACCGAGTGCCCGTTTTGGAATTTCTTAAATTCCAACCCTCCAGGATGGATAAAGATAAACTGGTTGTTTCATCATCAGAAAGTTGGAACAGATCTCTCTACTCAATAACGGATGCACAAATGATTCAGTATGCAAATGGACTTGTAAGTAACCAAGGCGATTTGAACAGTTGGATGACAAGGAGGGTTATTCGAGCTGAGTGACTGGATGTCCGTTAGACATCATTCCTTATAACTGCGGTGCGAGATATCTTACAGGACAAATTCTGATATTATCTAAGCCTCAAGATGCGATTTCTGACTAATCCCAATATACATCGTAATATAGGGCGTAATCGAAAAACACTACAATAATACGGCGGAAATTTATTTACCATTTTTCTTTGTAAATATTTGCCACCTGCCTCCATTCCAAAAATAAAACAGACGAGTAAAGTGTTGCCCCTTTCAACTTGTGTTCCAGTGTCTTGAGACAAATTGTTTCCCAATCAGTGAAAGTAGGTGAATGCAAACAACACACTGTGGACAACTTCTTTCCTAACTCCGAATAATGAGTTATATTTGCCGAAGTACAAATGCCGCAAACATGGATTTGCACGCGTTTTTGATGCATCGTGAAAGCAGTGTAGTGAGAAAGTCATCAACTGAGATCCAATCGTTACTCAGTTAGCAACACATCAGTCACAAGTTGAAGTCACCATTAAGGGATCAGCCACAATTTGGGTTCTTGAATAACCCGACTTGTTAGGTGGAAAAACGTGGCTTCATCACCAAAAATTTGGTATCCAATTAATTTGTCTTCTTCAACACCAGTGCAATGACCTAGTCCCATTTTGGTTTTTCATTTGTTGTGAGGAAGCATATGATTCCATAATTCACCTTGTAGTTGTTATTAAAGATCTAAAGCAATCCTCTAGGTTCAAGATGGCAATTCTCAATAATTCTCTGATCCCTGAAAAGGACTGAGAATTTCTTGCTTTGAGTATCTAAGTGGCACTGAAAAGGCTCTTGCTGGACACTCCCTTCCGAAAGTATGAGGCAGAGGCCCGTATGGATACCTTTTTGTTTTACTCATAAAATACTTATATAACCCTAGACGATGAACCCAGGGTGAAAGTTCAGCCAACTCTGGAGGGCACACGCAAAATAAATTGCCTGGAGAATTTGCGACGTGTTGATAAAACAGTGGGAAATAAAAATAATCCACTTGGAAGCTCATTATAATCTCATTTGTATCATTAAGAGGTGAATGGATGAAAACACCATCCAAGAATTATGCGGTAATTCGTCGGGATTTTTTCGTCATGCACTGTGAGCTAACCATCTAGCGAGAATCGAAGAAAGGAGTGAACAAGTGTGGGAACGGCTGGACAGTGTAGCACCGGGTACACATAAAAAACAAGGGGAAACAACTGTAAAACCGATAGTGTGTTTCCGGGGGAGTTTTGTTCATCCATCTTTATGCGGAGCATACTGCTGCCCATCTATCAGTAGGGTTCGGTTGCTGTGCCTCACTGGTCCGTGGCTTTGAAAATCTGTGACGAATTGATGCAACATCATGTGGTAAAGTTGATTGAGGCGTTCGACTGAAAAATCGTTCGGTCCCGCGTACGCGTCCCAGTCCGGGCATGGTGGATATGCACTACTGACGATTCCTAACAAGCTGTATTGAACAGCTGTACATTGTTCCCATGGTTTCTGAATGACGAGTTGAGCGTTGATATCACATGGTGAATTACCTAATGGATATTGCTGAAAACAAAATTTTGTTGAAAATATGTATCATGGTGCTAATGCATCGGAATTGAAAAGTTTCTACTCCTTAATAAATTGCCCAGTTTTGACTAAGCAGGGTAGGCTGAACCCTGTTCACCAGGGTCCAAGACTATCAAGAAAAAGGTAAAAATAAACTGTGCCGAGAAATAATGTCCGGGGGAATGTACTATCTTGGATTCCAGGCGATTTTGAAAGGTGCACTGAAAATAAAATCTAACAGCTGTTATAGCATTTTCATTTTTGATGGAATTGTTGGATCATGTCAGCTCACATAGTCAGCCACCTGTTGAACCAAGAACGCAGATTCATATCTGTGAGACAAATACTTAGTCGATGGATTTGCTTACAAATGCCTAATACGAAAAGCCTTTGGTGAATGGCTCATGAAACTGAGGAAAAACTGTTGTTTTTTCATTTAAAACCAGTCATGCTGTTTCTTGTTTACTAAACCTGTTCCTAAGGATTCAGTACCGCAAATAAACATTTCCATAATAGTTCGTCAATGGTAAAAGATTAGCTGAAAGATGGCAGAAGATATTTTTGCTAATCATTAGGAACATACATTTTTGTATCACCTTGCACTACCAAGAATCATTTGCATGCTATTTCGGATTCGTTCCCTTCGCTACGTAGCCGCGATAAAAAAATTATTAAATATCTGCCATCGGAAACACGTGATGCCAACGTGTTAGCATGCTCATGCGTCGGTTTGGCAGACTGTTTGCATCACGTAAATAAATGCAACAAATCAATCACCCGGTTTCGGGAAATTAACAGAAAACTGAAAGAAACCAAATGAGTGATCCTCGGAGAATTTGGACCGGAAATGCGAACGGAACCTTTGCTCAACAAATATTGCTCCACTTAAGGATGTCCGATGGACTGCCCTAGCTACAATATGTGGTTTCAATTCTCATTTGCTTCTTTTTCATGATAGCTTTAAGCATTTGAAGCCTGATGTCACGGGCAGTGTTGAAGTGGCAGATGATATAAACCACAGAAAAACTTGACGGTGATGAGATTTTTTCCCGTCATCACAAAGCACCATGCTGATGAAATGACAGAGAGCCAATGAAGCTCGATCTGATTTTCGAGAGGTGCTGGTGCTGGAGTTCACATGCTAGGCTCCTGCAATGGGTTTTTTGGAAGACTTACTAGACAATTTTATAGATAGATCTCGTTTAGCATGACATTCCCAGAATTTTTCATGCAATTTTCGGCCAGCATGTTATTTTGTGAAGAATAGTTTTAATTAGGCACCTATCTACAATGCGAAATTCGTAATCTTTCTACTTGTTTCCGCAGGCATTAAAGAACTTCCGTATGGAAAGCATATTGTTTTGGTTTCGACTAGTTTCCTGTTTTGACCTGCTCTCTATTTAGGTTTTCAAGGTTGGAGGCTCAGTGTATTAAACGACTGACTCCAGCTTTATACCATAAAATTCACTCCAATTTCGATACGACAGCCAGTTTTGTTGTCATGTTTGCTCAAATATCTACGTGAACAGCACTGTGAAATTTGACAAGTTTCAATTCACCGTAGTCAGTAAGTGCCGCCGAATGCCGACCCGTCGTTTGAATTCGCAGGACTTCCTTGACCAGCAAATTAATATTATTGCTATTATTATTATTATTATCATTATTAATTGCCAAAACAAAATGACATTTAGAGTCGATTTGTTTTTGTTTTCTCATAAGTATGAGACAAACTCGGAATTTCTTAACCCTTGAAAGACGTGTATGCCTTCGAATATCAGTTGTTAGGTTTTATTAAAAGAGAGGATAATGGTCCCACGCAAACATCAATTCAAACATGAGGATTCATTCAAACCCACTATCAGCGGGTCCAGGATTTTAAATGAATAGTGGTACCTCAGTAATCTATCCGGTAGTCAACAGGCTGCAGACCTTGAACTACTACTACTACTACTACTACTACTACTACTACTACTGGCGTTTCTGTGGGATCGTGCGCAAACAGCCGGAATTTCACGAGAAACCCTGGGCCTAATTACACACGAACGATCTGCCGCATAGATTTCTGAGGATATTGTATTCCCCAACTTTGAACTAAAAAAGCTTCTTGACTCATAGGGGCTTTCTTTCTTGGCTCTAAGCATACAAACAATGAAACTTCGGTATGCTGAAGGTAACGAACTGTCCTAGTAATAAGTCAATCAGATTCCAGTTACTTACTATATAAACAGAATAACCTCAAAAATATGCGCAATTAGTTCAAAAAGTCATTGGAAATGTTTTGCAAGGAGCACTGCTGAAAGCATAAAGTATTCCGGTCGACATGGCCTTCTGAGTAGATCAGGTGATCCGTGCCGTAGTTAAGGGGCATCCGCCATGCATTAAAGAGATTAGGTATTGATTGATGACCTTTAAAAGCCAGGCAATGATACCTGTTCACTCGGGAGCAAGCCATTTGGGAACTAGCTTGATCAAACAAAATATGACTTATGACAAACGGTTATTTGAGTCCGGTAAAACTAAAAATCGTGGTATACAGAGATTCAAATATGAGCTTTCGGAGAATTTCCGGTTGTTGACACAGGATGGTGGATACTGACAGCAAAATGGGACACTGGGCAAGAATTTTATGGTCCTGAAATTAGGCAGAAAATTCCTTATGGTCTCTAACGGACAGCAGATAGAATACCATTACTGTATTGCACAGCAACTGTTCCTAGCGGATGAATAGATAGCGTAAACAACGAATAAGCATGTGGGTTATAAATAAATAATCCAGTCATCCGTGCAGAATAAAGTTCATTTTGAATTTTCCTGATGGCTTTGAATGTTACTGGAAATATTCACACATTTGGAACGATACTCTGATAATTGAAATAGCGATACTGATTCTGGCATTTTTATGTTTAAAATTCCGTCCAAGGGAAAACAGCTAGCCGATTCGGGGAAAAAGAGATTTGTTGGTCCATGAATCATGCTAACTTCATGGGTATTTGTTACCTATGGTTTCAATAAAGTACCCAGGAGCAGTGACTCAGACACATGTACAAAACCATTTTACCTGTATTTTATTATCAACCTCAACAATATGAAAATGAGGTGTCCGGTCCGTGTTCATGACAAAAATCTCATTGAAACATCCGAGGTGCTAAGGAGAAGGTTTGTGTTTAAGGTACCCCGTTCAACATTGCATGAGATTCTCGAAGATCTGCCCTGTTCGATTCGCAAAATCATCAGTGTCCGGAAGTTAGTCAAAATGTACTTGAAATATGCGTTTTGCATTTTGGAAATAAATTTCGATGCATTTGTCAGCTGCGTAAAATTTTCCAGTACTCCTCTAGAAAGCGCTTAATGGGTATTCTCACCCGCGGCCTTTTTTCAATCTCCAGCTCCTAACACTGTTAGGAGGATTGTTTATCATTGTAATACTTTGCTCCGTCTGCGCTATATCGAACTACTTCATTATACCTGCTCTGATACATTGAAAACTGCAGAGAAGCAGCCTGCTTCGTTAGGTATTAATGCAGTGTATATTTGCGAAGCTCCATTTTGGGGACAACGAGGGAAAGCGTGGATCGCTTCCGGTCAAGCAACCATTAGGTACTTACTACTTTATTAGTCGTCAATAGGCAATATAGCACCATTGCCACTTGCGTCGCGGATGTTTGTATGTATTGTGTACGCCGCATTCTCTTTGCTCGTGTTTGATGAAAATGGGATGGTCACATAAAATGGCTATTTTCCTCATCACTAATAGTCATTTAAGAGTACCGAATAAAAGAATTCACATTCACTGGTTTAGGCTGAAAGTAAACACGACCGATTCCTCTGTTTCTGAGTCATACAATTGGCGACTGAGTAGATCTCTCACAAGCAGCTCTCAAACTCTGATAATCGGATGGTGGTATCTACCACAGGATTGCTGGGATGCGAATGTCTCCGACTTACCAGCGGTAAGCCATAATTGGAGGTTAGCACATCATTGGCCTTCCGAACAGGGATTTTTTTAATTTGATGCTGCTCATCCCGTGGGGAAGAAAAACAGACCTGTTTCGTGGAAACCAGGCCGGGATTATGTCTCAATGAACCTGATTGAACGTACTTAACGCCGTGTGTACTTATGCAATGGGACTGTCGCATAAGCACATTATGTTAGCCGAGCCAGATAGTTAGCTTTCATAAAGGAAAATCCAGTATGGTGATGTTTTGGTGAGCCTGGTGGCCGTTCACGCGCGACCACGGCTGATCTATTTCTCGAGGAATAAATTCTCCAGCTATCATTGCAATATTCTTGCCTGATGTGATGCAGCGAAATTTTTGACACCAAATCTTTTCAGGTACTGTCCGTGAATCCAAAAACCGAATAGTTCTTCTTGGACTAGCTGCATGGATCAGGTCGACGAAACCATTCTGGGACTTATGACAGCTCCGAAGACAGTGGAGTAAATAACAGTGGGATCAATAAGTGATGGCATGGGTCAGAATTCTGGGTATATGAATCGTTAGATTATTTTCCACTCACATGCGTGGCACAGGCAATGAATACATGCAATCTACTGGAAATTTTTCTGGACTACCTAACAAGCAATTTTGAATGTGATTAGCCGAAATGGACAGCTCATCACCCACTGGTAGTAAACAAACAGGAAAAAACATACTCATTAAACTTCGAAGAAAATTTAGTTTTTCTCCCGAATGCAAGAAACCCTACGCCCCTGGGATAAATTAGGGAATCCATTTTCGATTTATTTTTCATTTATGCCTCAGATCTCGTTAGATTTCCTAACCCTATTGAATGAATAAAACATTTATTCAAATTCCGTTTTACTGATTTACTTTCGTGCATAAGTTAACCGTTGCCGAAATTCGGTCTTGAATATAACGTTACCTTAAAATTGCTTACAAATCCCCTCATCACTGTTATTCTATAACCTTGTTTCGCAGCCAGCTTGTTCCAATTGGAATATGATGTTCGTACAACTAACCGTTTCAAGATTGAATTGAGAAAAAAAAGATAGCTAAGCGAGAAACTGTAACGTAAAAGTAAGAAACTGTAGGTCCAAAAGGAATACAGAAGACTGCGGTAAACCTCGCTTGCCCTTGGTCCATCTCATTGGCTAGCCGGTCACGATAGTCACCACCCGATGTAAAAATGACTGGGATAGATCTCAGTTGTGTAACGTCCGTGATAGCAAAGGGCTGTTCCAGTTCGTTTCACAAGCAGTCTGAGAAGATAGATGAGCGATCATGAGCTGGTAACTGATAAGATCATTTGGCAGGCGAGAAGCACCAAAGACGAGCGAGATGTACCACAGCCTTGAGTTTCAGGTTAAAAATGTAGTTTCTTACTTTCGATTTGTTTTTTTTTCATTTCAGTGTTATTTTTTTCGGAATTCAATCTTGAGACGGCATAGTGGGTTCATGGCCCTGAATACTAGAATTACCACCACCAAATCTGAAAATATTTCCCATCCCAGGCATAGAAATAACTCACTGGGACTCTAATTTATCTTTCCATTAATCCATAAGACATACAATCCAGAGCTTTCTCAAACACTATAAAACTTCTAAATTCGGAAGCTGCGATTATCAAAATCCGTGCTTTAAGTTGTATAATCGATTCTGCGTATCATTTTCTTCAGTCTCTTACTCTTTCATTTGAAACTTGAACCATGGATCATACTGTTAAAATACCCGCTAAGTTCTCCAACAATTCCTTCTATCAACCGTTCTTCTCAAGCTTGAACCTTGCCTCTTTCGCTGACCTAGGTTTGATTTTTCAAAAAATGATTTCTAGTTGATGTGTGCAAAGTTGAGCTTACCTCCTGCCAACCGCTACTATCGCAATTAGGTGAACACATGCTTACAATGAATCGTTCCTTGAATCCGTACAATCCTAAGTATTGGAGGCGAACTGCAGAGCCGATATAAACGTTTATTTCAAAGTCGACATTATTATGTTCATTGAAACTGATTCCACAGAAACAACAGATTTTGCAAAATCAATGTGAAAATTACAGTCAGCAATATGAAACACCCTTCAAACAGCTGAATGTTTAACAAGAACTTGGCGAGAAAGCAGGTTAGTAAGCAGTTCACTGATACTGCCAGTTAGATCCATGTGATATGAAAGTAAAACTAACCAATAAGCCCGAGAGACAGCCCAACCAGATGACAGCGGTAGAACGAATCCACAAGGTCGTAGCGAACGCACGCATTGATAACCGCGGTGGATGGTATTATCAGGCGGTGAATAAGCCGACCAAATCAACGGTCCATTAAGCGCACAATGCGATCTGAAAATGATTGGAGGGCACGATCCCTTACCGATGGAAGCAAGTATCACACAAGCACGAGCTCAAGAAAACAGTGGCTTGATGTTTGGCGCCATCCCCAATATATCAGTGCCCAGATAGCACACGTCGAAATAAGCTCAGTTACAGTGGTGCGTGCGTGTATGGAAGGTCTCCTGAACGTGTGCACACACTTGCTGATCACCTGCAGAACCTCAGGGGGATTTAACACACGTGTACCTAGATTTTTTGTTCTGACCCAGAAATGGACATATTTCGTCAATTTAAAACTTCCGACCCATCCTTGGCATTCACAAAACTGAACCAATACATCACGTTTTCCACCCCATTGCATAAGGTTGTGTTGTGCCGACTGCACTTCGAACTGTTTCACCCGGAATGATTAGCCCATTAGGCTTTGCAAACACTCCTTCCGTCTACAAGTTTATCCTAATTCCCGACCTAGACTAGATTGTACCGTCAGTCGGGTGAACACTAGGAAATCTTTATTGTGATATGCAAGCTTATCCCCGTTGACCGTCACGCTGTTATCGATTTCTTACCAGAAGAAGTTAGAAAACACCAGGTCATCCTAAATTATCCTCACTTTTGATCCGGTTATTGAAACCGTCAGAGCTAAAAGGTTCACAGAACTCCATGTGGCCAGCAGTAACTCCCGTGATGAGCTCCTTTGTGACATGTACACCTTAGCATATTGCGGGGAACGAATTTTCCCGAGGTGGCACTTCACGTTCAGCAAATACGCTGTCATTGGACGACTCCAAGGGCGTTGGTTGTATTGAGGGCAAGGGGTTGCCATTATGGATTACTAATTTTGGACATCATTCGGAGTCGAATTGGTCGAATGGAGCAGTGCAAACAGCACATTCGAATTTGATTTACACTAGTAAACCTGGCAATTCAATAAGTTTCCTTTCTCTTCTCAAGCACTGCATGGTCAAAACCAATCGTCTCATTGTCGTTTGCAAGTTCACTAGCCAATCCTAACCATGGTCTTAACAGCAGTACCACTCTAATGTACTCCCTAGTCTAACTGTTTTTATACAACACCAAATGGCATCTCCCGCGGAGTCTTCATATGTTATTTACCATTAAACCGCGACTTAATTTCGATTATCGTCTGCAGTTGAAAAAAATGTGCTTCCTTAACGCTTCCTTGACTGCTTCTGTGCAACTTGACTTTAAGCAAGACCAAGTTGGTTCAACACTCCCACACTCACATCCAGTTGTTCGCCAATTCTCCTCGTTATTTCTTCATCTATATCCTTCTATCCCTTTCCCGGTCACTTTGTAACTCCACTCAAAGACTTGTCTTTTATTCCATTGTAGATATCTTTAGCATGTATTCTACCAATAGCCCGGGAAAAGGGACGGAGATGATTCATTCTTGAACACTACCTTAGTGGCTCCCTTTGGCCTCGATCCACCATCGTCCGAATATTGCCGAGTAATGACATTAAGCAGACTGGTGGCCAAAAAAATCCAGCCGACAGTCATGTGCTTCTTTCATGGTAGTTGCTTCACTGTTTTGTTTCTGTGGTTCACATGCTGGTCATTCTGTGAAACCTGATTGTTTGCTTCTAATAGTGTATCAGTGAGAAAACTTTAGAGCTACTGTCGGTCAGTTGCCCATCTCCCGATTCCATGCGAAAACGAGCAGGGAAGAAGCATGGGGCTTTAGTAAGCTTGAATCAGTAGATTAATAACCTATTCATATTGCACTATACCATTCCTCGAATTATTCGGAATTGGATGTAAACATGTCTCTTTTTCACAAGGTTTGAATGACACTTGACTGCTAGCAGATGGTGAAATAATGCAGAGATAGGTACTGTGCATTACAGCACGTAGGCTGGCATTAGGATGTTAGGTTAATGGCTTTACAGACATACATCGATGGGATGAAATTATGCCAGTCATGTGTGGTTTGCAAATAGTCTCGACTTAAATTCTAATTATTATTACTTATCTCCAGACTAATGTGGGGAATGGTATAGACAGCATGAGTAAGAAGTTGTAATTCATTTTGCCGTATTGTAAGAAAAAGTGATTTACTGGAGTAAATCAGAAAGCACCAGAGTTGATTGACTGACGAAGAGGTATGGATGATCAGTGGCAATCTATCACTCATCAGCTGAAGTTGGAAACTGGGCATGCCGAAATGACTGGATCATGGATACATATGTCATAACTTCGGTAGTAAGTGGTATCACTTTAGCCGATTTGGATGATCCCAGAGCTAGTATAAATATCGCTTGAGAGACTTAAAAAACGACAGAGATTTCTTTCCTGGGAAGGAAAACGTTGCGTTGCAGAATTCTTAAGGCAGAGAGAGGAACATAAAACTGGCCGTCTAGCGATCAAGTGAACTTTATACCATGTAGGCATCTGTAATGCACCTTATTCCGTTTTTTTCGAAAGCTCCTTGGTACGACATAATCTTTGTTTGCAACGAACCCCAGGGATGCAGAGTCAGTACACACGTTTTAATATATATATA
>LUCM01010902.1:92205-123070 GCA_008360955.1 Fasciolopsis buskii | reverse complement strand
AGTTACGTGAAATATTTGTGACAGTGACGCCTGCTCTTTTTGCGGAGGATCCGAACAAGAGCACATCGAACATTGGAGTCGAAGGTAGTCGTGAAAACAACCCTTCCTGTGGGGGATCCACCATCAGCTTCGGCACTACAAGGTGAAACAGCACCATCTCCCGATTTGTATACCAATGTGTTTTTCCAAATCTTCTTTACTGTTCTCCAGTTATATTTCCAGGTTTAATTAAAAAAAACTTTAAAATTCTTCACTGGAGGCTATCAGTTATTAGCCGAGTGTCCTTCGTATTACTAACTGAATTGTTCGTTTATCTATGTGATCAACACTTATCAGCATGTGAGGAATTTGCTCACAAAATTCTTTCTGATCCCACACATCTTCCGCATAACGATCCATCAAAGTGTCACTCTCATATTTCTACACGATCCGCCTTTCGTTCCATACCGTCCAGAATCAATATCTATAGGAACTCCGCTGTCCCATATTTAGTACGAATTTTGGCAAACCGAATTCCCGCGCAGCCTGTCATAATGTGTCATGATTATTTCTCGATGAGTTCTTATATTTTTCACGAGGTGATGGGTGCATTTTTAATTAATTTATTTAACTATTTTTCTATTTCGTTTTTACCCTCATTTTTTTTATTGAAATGCGACATTATTTATTGTATGAAAAAGTTTATGCAATACAAATCAGTACAATCCTTGTGAGGAAACTTCACCAGTACATACCCGACTCCTGAAACTAACGGCTGAGTCGAATGTCACAGCCTTTACGCTAAACGAAAATGCTACGACGCGTTCTCGACCACCATCACCGAATATCACAACGCTCTCATGCCCAACTGGATTTGGCAGGCCACAGACTTCGTGCACCAGATGGCACAACTCCATACGATGAACAGCGCCTCTGCAGAATGTCAACAATTACCATCGACCGTTCTGTGCCTTGTTACTCGGTAGTTCTTATTGGCAGAGTACTTAATCATTTTCAAAATGATCAGTCACTATTATCTTGTGGCGCCGATGTTCGACAAACCGTTGACAGTCTACCCTATTGGGGTAATGGACAAGACATTCGTATCACAATTGTTTGCCCCAGGTCATTATCCCGTTTCGGGCGCGACGGATGCGCATCACTTATGAATTCCAGTGATTAAAAGAACTGGTTTTTAGGTTCATCGCTCTTTCTGCTCTATTAAATATCATTGCTAAATACCGAATCATTTGAACAGTCACGTTAAAGCATTCAGCGGCACCTAATCACGATAAACATGATCTACCACTGAAGATTATCTCATTCGAAAACAGTGGCACTAACTCCTGTCATCGAATCTGCTGGAACCCCGGGGATCATAAATGAAAAAGATCTATAGATGATCATCGGCTCCAAACAACTTGGGGGGGGGGGGGTTATTTCCCTTTGACGTCTCGGAAATCGGGTTTCTTGTCCCTCCAGACGGGGCCTTTCGGCTTAACAACTCTGTCGCAGTTTGAGCATCGTAGCAATGCAAAGTTCAGAGAGCAGCCATGGATTGCGGTGGCCAATCGATTACCAAATGGAGAAGGAGATTGAAAGTGCTAACACCAACCGGGAACCTCATATGGGACGTTGTTATCCTCTCTTTATTTCTTTCATTCTTTATTTGCTTGGTTCTTGTTCTCCTCTTTCTCCATGGTTCGCCAGAGTAATCCAAAGTATATAAATGCAACACATACATGCGAATTCCGGCTAAAAGCGGTCAACTATATCCCAATTTTTTCCCTGTTGCTACCACCCTAAAAACTCGTTCTTGTTTTCCGATGTATTGACCCACACATTAAGGTCCGTAAGCACTCCATTGTATCCTACTTAGCTCACACTTTAACGAAAAAACAACAACAACTGACATCAAACTTGCACTCATATCTTGACATGCTTAGTTATTCCAGTCGGTTTCTCGCCATCTCTGACAATGTTCTAATTTCATACTCGTTGCACACCTCCTAGCGGTCCAAGTGCTTACAAAAGCTGTACACGTTCACATTCCCGCAAAAAAGGAATGAAGATTGACAGCAGAATAGAATTTGTTTGGGATTTTTTCCCAAAGATTGTCATTGAGCAGTATACGCGGATTTCTTCCGTGCAGTTTGTGAACCATTAATATAAACGGTTTGTCCGACCACAAGCAGTTTGAGTGTTTTATTTCAAACTCTGCCACTGAGCCATTTAAATGCAATTCATGAGAAGGTTCCGTACAGGATGCAAGACAAGAAATAAGTTTGTGTCCGATTTACGAAATAGGTCTCGCCGACAGCACCAATGCACTCTCATGACAACAAACTGCAAACATTTGCCAGCGGAATAGTTTTCAGTTGTGGAATAGGTTGGGCACAAATTTCGTTTGCACAAATCATCAGGTTTTCTCTCTGTGGGTATGGTAACAACGAGAAGGATGTGAGAAACTCTAGAGGTGAATACGAGTTTGCAAGCTTATAAACTGGCCCGTTTGAGTATCAAGGACCAGACACAAACAACTGAATGGAATTCAGGTAGAAAATTATAAAGTTCATTGTATGCAAATATATATTGCAGCTGGATTTTCTGATTGCTACGACTACTCTAACGATTGTCTAACGTATTCGTACCAGCCTCGTGCTGATGTCTGTTGCGGTTGGTGTGATGCATCGTAGTGGACTTTTGTGAGCATTTGAATATGTGCTAATCAATCGATCTGAAATTCCATGACTTAGGAACGATCAGAGGATTTTTTATTTGTTGGCAAGTGATTTGTCAATGAAATTTTAATTTGATAAACATATATATATATACATATATATCCACATACATGTACAGAGAGAAAGCCTTACGAAGTAATAACTTTCATCCTGCAATAGCGGTTTTCTTCATCCGTTTGACTTCACACCTCGTTTTCGCAGCAGTGTCAGCATTTTGCGCTGCTTCGAATCAGTGTACAAGTTCATGAAAAAACCATCATATTTTCTGCTGACTGAAGGCCCTTGAGATTGCATTTTCTACAACGCCTTGCACCTGAAATTTTCACTCAGACGAACTGTCCAAGATGCAAGAGATGTATGTCAAAATTATTAAGTTCTGCATTTCTACTCTACATTGATAGCTTCGTTAGCAGTGGCCATATTTGCTATTTGATTCTTGGCAAAAACAGATGCCTGGGTCACAAGTACAGGAATTCGACCGACCAACATTTAACACTAACGAATGATGGTTTATTGTAAGTTAATTGAGATTTTATCCTAATATCGACCCGTGAAAGAAGTTTTCGTTTTAACATTCCCGATCCTGGTGCTTCGCATTCTAAACAGTTAGAAATAACAAACTGCGTATCCTACAATTTTTGATATTATCCGAGTCACCCTTGGTTATGATATATGAGACTACTTTTACCGTATATACGAATAGAGAAGAAATACTGCGCGCCATGAGCACAGCGAATCCACTATTTCTTATAGTAAGAAAATCTGGAGCAACCTGTAACCGGCTGATGTTGGAGAAATGAGAATGATGACAATGAGAAGAGTTGCGATGATGTGGAACGCCAAAAATATGCGATTAGAAATAACGGGGAAATTGTGTGTGAAAACGCATTGCGTAAGGTGATGTTTTTCATGCTAAATATAAAAGCAACAGTACATTTCGAACAATTTATTCGTAAAATCTAGAGCACCTCCCTCCAGTCGTGTGTAACGTTTTTGGAGATACTGTCATTTTCTCTCTCTCTCTACCTACGTCTGACTGCCTGTCGGCCTATTTATCCGTCCAAGTGCTTGTCAGCCCTTCCAATTCCTGTCTGTCCATCTATCTATCTGCCCGTTGCTTAGAGTTACCTACACGTAAGCTGAGGCGTGCCAGCATATAAGAACAGTACAACAATCCTAATAAATTAGCATTTTTAATGGTTTATCTTTTATGATAAGCAACAAAGACGATATAAATAGGTCGAAACGTTACACCAGATAATCACTGAGTAGTAGGCTAGGCAGCAAATTTCAGTTATTTCATTCTTCCATTTAATCGCCTTATAAACCACCGGACTGCTGGCGTGCCGTGGTTATATTCTAGATCAAAATTTATCTCTGCCTCCCAGCGAACTGGGCATGGCGAAAGCATACGCCTTATCGAGCACTGCTAGACTAATTCATTTGGGAAACTCACGTGATCCGCGTGACAGTAGGCGCACGCGGCCAAGCATTTGTTGCGCAAATCGGCCACTCTGTAGAACAGAGTTCGACCCAGTTCGGCGAAAGAGTCTGCATCTGAGGTTTGCGAGCAAACCACACCGAAAAGCAAAATCACTGACCAGATACAAAGCATGGTCGTGTCGATGTTCTGCACAACGAATTCAACAGACGTGATCACGGATACCGGTTCGTAAGTGCTTAATAGTAAGATACATGAAGAAACGACCAGATGCGGACTCATGCGTACAGCAAAAATACATTGAAAAGTTGTTAAACCACCTTTGAAAGAGCAATACCTGGACACGGTTATGCAATTTATCTCGCAGGACCAACATGCTATTTGAAATTCAAAGTTATTAGTAGCTAATCTTACTTAAATCGACAAAGAATTTTCTGAATCACATTTTCACAAACTGATTCTTTTGCTACATAAATGATGACACCTTTGCGATTGCGCGATCAAACTGACGTTGTCTAGTATTATTCCACTTTCTATTTTGGCTGCTAACAAATAAGAATAACAACTGAACGGACATTACAAGCGGTACAACCGATCGGAATGACAATTAACTGCACCAGTTTGCTGGGCCAGAAGTGGAAAGGGAATTAAGTAAGGACTATTGTACATTGAATGCTCTAATAATTAGGTTAAACTGGCAAGTTTGCAAAGGCTTGCCAAACTTCACACAATACAACACTTATACGCCACTGATTCGCATGGCAACAAGCTGCGGTCATCTAATTTGGGTGAAAGTATAAACCAGATGAAGCCTAGCCAAAATTCTGCCGATTACGTCACTCCAGCTGCAAAATGTTTTCCGTCCCGGAATAACAAAACAACTCAGAACTACTGAAGGATGGAAACAGTAAAACCGGACGCATACAAATGAACAATATTGGAATAACTATTTTTATTTTTGGAGGCTAAAGATTCGACTTTGTTTGGTAATCCCCCAGCGAATAGACCCCAGGTGCAGACTGGATTTAATGCGTCTTGTTTGGAACCGCCCGTTTTCCAGTCACACTGTGATCACTACCGGACCTCACTCTGATTTCGAAAGGATCCACAGGAGAGTCGAGAACTTTATTCGGTTGCGGCCAGCGAACGGACTACTGTGTTGTAGAATCTACCCCTGCGGTCATCTGTTGGAAACAGTGCGGAGGTGTCCGGTTTCTCCGAAATTTAACATATTTTTAACCAAGGAGAGAATGTCCGCTGCAACCGTCCAACAACTACCAGTAAGCAAGATCGTTGTTTCTTGTTGTTAATGATATGGATGAGGATGTTAATTATACGGTTTACGATGATGTCGGCAACAATTTGGATGATAATGATGGTGTTTTGTGGTCTTGGTGACTATGATAATTATTTTGATGGTGACGTGACGTGAATGGTGCTGGTACCAATGAGGATCATGGCGATAATGTCACTGATATTGCTGCATCAGGTGTGAGTTTCGGATATTCACCTAACTAAATCAGGTACACTAAAAATGCCGTCAGTTGAAATGTACCGTCGCCAACTAGACATGCTGTAAGAGGCAAAGTAAAACAAAATTTGGAACTCTGGATCAATAGGAGAAAATACGTGATGTGGCACTTTAAGCATGACCAAACATTGAGCGGTCTCATCTTAGAAGATAGATTTCTCAATAGCTCGTGAAAATAAGAGGACCTGTTGACTGACTGAAGCACAATTGTCATCAAGACGTCATAGCTCATCGTGGATGTGTCAGTAAGAATGCATTGTAATTCAAACCAACCTGTATGAAGCTTGTATAATAGTGCGAACAAAAAAACTGTTGCTCCTTTAAAAAGGTAACTTTTTCCGGTCAGTATTTTTGATGTTTATCGGTAAACAAAGCAAACTTTTGTTTCATAAGGACAGAAGCTAGACGAATCCTTTGCTTCCATGGTACATGACAGTAACAACCTCAAAAGTGCGAATTTTCAAAAGAAGAAACCAAAACTGCACGATACAGTTTTCTTACTTGGATAACGGTAAAAACTGTTGCCAGAAACGAATTAAATCTCACACTTCAAATACTGCGAAGAGGTAGATGACTTAAGAGTATGAAATTATTTCTATCACACAAAATGCTAACCGGCATTTCACACGTGTGCGATGGCAATCATATTTTGTAAGACTCAGAAATTTGCTATTAGCAACAAATCTGCTTATACTATTGATGCTTATGTAGCACAAACCTAAAATTCTCTAGTCTGGACCATTGTGCTCAGAATGAAACTCACTGATACGAAACCGGAATACTCTTCACAATACAGTGGCGCTGATTTTCACTGATCTCGGGTTACCCTCATCAACTTTGGCAATGCAAATCATTTCAACCGGTCATTGGTGGGACGACTACACGTGAATATGAAGTTGATGCTAGTTACAAGCCAATTAGATCAATTCAGAAACACTGATAGCAAACTTTTTGCATTCTCTGATATTGGACAGATAATCTTAATATGACTTATTCTGATTCATCAACATACACCTATGATATTTCAGTTGTTTACTTCCCATACCGTAACTAAGCAGAACCAATTCGCACTGACGTGCGATGAGAGTGAATACGGTGAATCCAGACTACAGTAGCAGACTTGTTTCGGACCATAATACCTACGTAAGTGAATCTAGCGCCTATGACAACATAAGAAGTGACATTTGATTTCTACTCAGTCCAGTCTCAATTTTTATTCTTCATTGTATATACTTTTTATATTATGTTTCTAGTGTAAGATAACCGCTCAATGTCTAACAGTGGAAAAGGGAAGAATCGTTTCGAATTCGCTATCGCATCACATTGATACTGCATAAATATAATGATTTTTAGAAAATCAACGCAAAACATATTTTATGCTTCTGAATTCAATTACACCATGGAGCCTGAATGACTTTGGAACAGCGCTCCAGTTAACTGTTCTGAACAGTTTGAAGTTGTACCTTCTGGACTCCCGGAAAGGAACTGCAGTATGACACGAAAGTTACACATCGCTCAAAAGCCTCGCATTGGTTCGCTTAATTGGAATTAGAAACCATATCCTTACAGAAAATAGGGTAGTATGTTAATCATCAGTAACTTGCAAAAAACAAACGAGGTTCATTCTCTTAACACCACCGAAAGCTGGTGCTAAACGGCCGTGGACGATCGTGTCACAAAAATACGTCTCCCCTGGAATTTCCACCCGGAAATTATGTATCATCACGTGATAGATTCTCAAACAGCATGAAATTGGTGCTTACCAAATCCGCGGCTGATCCTCAAACCGGTCTGCGACTAGGAAACTGGAGAAGGACTAAATTGTCACTACATATTCGTGCCACAAACTTGTTTCGGATTGGCTGGCCCATCAAACCAATCACGTTACGGCCAAACGGATTTGTGAACCATTTAGTAGACCGATGTGGTTTTGTTAAACCGCGGAGAGTAGAGGAAAACAATTAGCCTATCCAATTCATAGGCTGTGTTCTACTGAACGGAGAGCAAAAACACTTTCAATAGAGTATTTCTTTTTTGATAACACTTAGGAATGTTCAAGATTACCTAACAAAAGAGCTTAGTGAAAATCTAATCGCAATCACATCATTTGCAACAGGCAACTGTGATCAGAGCTGATGCAAATGCAAACTGTGCTCGGGAGCACTGCGTGTATGTGCGTGCGATCGAGACAGATTCGATGTCTCAATAATCTGGAAATAATCCACTACGGTGTTTATTCCCCTTAGTCTAAGACAGTGTCAGTTCTCCTACCGAGAGGGCTCAGTACGAAACTGTGGATACCCGAATTAACTTAGACTAGCGGAAAATTCCCGGATGAGAGAACAGTTCGGCTGAAATTTTTCAGGCTTAGATACCACAGTCGTCCTATCATGGTTTCAAGTTTGCCGTCAGGACGCTCAAGCGACAAGCCCAAAACCTAAGCTATTTGATGTCAGTCGCTAACGTCCAGCGTTCCACCCCGACTGGGGTGTACTTAGGGAGTGCCAACGGAATGAGCCGTGGGTAAATTTGATATACTGAAAGGACAACGTGTAAGGCAGACAAATGAAGGCATTTGACATCAAGGTGTGAGTAGGCTGACCAAAAAACGGTGGAAATTGGTCAACTTCACACTGACCAAGAGGAGACGCAATGAACCATCTTGAACAGACACTGCCACATGTTCAGTCCAACGAGTTCTGTCGTTCAGTCCAATGAAACGGATTGATAAAATCGGTGGCTCAGTGATTCGCAGCTTAGCTGGTCAGTATTCCAATAAAGTTTGTCATCTGTAGGCTAGCAAAATCAGCTCTGTTATCGTTACGTCCGATTAGGATTTAAAATATTTTGAAATTTATCCCGCAATAACGTTCGAAAGGTGTTAACAACTAATCATTGCTTGACGACGTAAAAAACCTCAGAAATTCCCACCGATCCGTCATAACCATTGATAGTAGAAACAATTCCAAAAGAAAAGCCAAGGATAAAAAACACGAAAGAAAACAGGATCTGGTCAGTGGATACCGTCTGTTGATGCGAAAGGGTCCAATAGTCTTCACTGATAGGAATCTTTTCCAAGTGTACTTCCTGTTTACAAACAGAGCTCAATTGAAGGATAGTATTGCTCGTTTCTTTGCCAAGAGTTAATATGAGTTTTAGAGAAGTTACTTCGTATGAATCAATAGAATTTATGCCTGCCTCATAAAAACACCATACGTAACTATTAGTAGTGACAAAAAGCTGAGAAAAAGCGATTGGTGGTAAACGAAATCGGATGTTTCTGAATCTCTGGTGACACCCTTGATGAGCTTCACTCTGGAGAGTCAACTTGACTGTCAGATGAAGTCATCGCAGTTCAGAAGAGATTCCAGTGGAAAAATGGTTGATTTTTGAAATTGGCAATGGGCTCACTGTTTATCCGTTTATTGTATTCATAGCACCCGTTATCGTGATTTCCAGTCTGTACGTTCTACCATTTCGCCGGCATTTGTTTATGGGCTTCTGAAAACTACATTGTAAACAACTAAAAGAGAAAGTAGGTCAGCCATACGGGACACGAGTTCCCGACGATCAAAAGAAGTATATTGTGCAAGCGAATTTAATGCGCTACTTCTCTCCGATAAAGACACCGATGAAACCAAACCTGCCTGTTCTTACGAAGAGCCAATTACTCATGAGTGGAATTTGCATGCCTCATGATGAGGTGACTTCTGTTCCAACAGTATGCTTTGATTCCTTTCTCGGAGAAGGTTCACGCCCGTTGAGCGCGTTTGCTAGCAATAAAGCTTTGATCCATATTCTTGCCGTCGAATAATCGAACACGGTCAACTACCTCACCTGTCAAATCAATACTTTTCCCTTTACATTTCAGGAAATATAGAGATGAAACTTTCCAATAACCCTTAGCATTTCTTCATTAGCATCCAAATGAAGAAAACATGCATGCCATTTATAGTTGCAGGACCTTGTTCGCAATCCGACTTCTCCGTGGTTCCCATATTTAACGGCTCTCACAGTAAATTACCTGTTTTAGCTAAAAAAATAAACTTCTGGAGTTCGTACGATCAATATTGGATGGGATTGAAACCTACAAGGTAGTCTTATGCCCATGAATCCCTAATTCAGCCAAAGTTTACAACCACCAGTCTTGCTCCGACATGTTTTAGCTTTCTTTGTTACCTCACAGCACCCTGTAATCAAAAGAAGACGGAAAATTGTGAAAGTTGAGCCCCAAGGTAATTTCATGCAAGAGCCATATCATCTGTTGTCTCCAAACATCACTTACATTGATCTCGTGTGCCCCAATACAGTAATATAACTGGACCTGCAGGAGGCAGTCTGCTGGTTAAGGTTTTTTAACCTTTTACCATGTTGGGAGAGCTGTGTTGACTGACCCGAACCTTCTCAAGATCATTTTCAGATATCCCAAAGACAGGGTGACATTTTCTTCAACACCGACAATTACAATAGGAAAACTGTTGACTGGATCGCTCTGATGTGAACGGCGAGTTAGATAAGGGAGAGGAAATTTTGGTGTTTTCTGATTGCTGGTACTTTGTTTACTAACCACTACCGACTACCGTCTATTTGCCCAGCTGGCTCACTAGAAGAATAGCATACAAGACCAGATGAATCATGCTATTAGCAATACTGATGACGGTGACGTTGTTTCATCACAGTGCTATTGCTCTAGTCTGCCTACGTATAGGTCAAGCAAAACTTCTTAAAATTGGCAACTGATGTGCAATCATTTCAGAGATGGAAATAGTTAGAAAGAATCATTTATTTGTGCTCGATCGGGGATTATACCTTCATCTATCAATCGAAAGAATGTGGAATTTCCACCGTAACATAGAGTCACAGAATGGTTTGTCCCTCATGGATCCAGAAAAAAAATTTTCTCAGCAACTCTCTAAACAGTTTGATCACTTTGAGCGAATCCACGGAAATTGTCGCATTTCCTATGACACACGCATCGCGAACAAGGACCTCTAAGTGGTCAGGCCACCAGCGACCAGCCTTTTTCGCGCAGCTAATCTTCCGTGAAAATACCGCGTTTTTTTTAAAATTCCTCTTAATCTTGCACTAATTTTCTACTTTGATCCCTTTGTCACTCGTTGAATTGCTCTGGTTTTAACAATTGTCATGACTAAAGTTATTCATTTGATCCCAACACCTCGGAATCATCACCAATGACGATAGCTCAGGCAGATAATACTCGGTCGTATTTCGACGTAGGATTCGCGGCGGATCATCCGATCACCGATAGATGAAGAGTCATAGAATTTGCCGCGATCTTTTCCTCCTGATTGATAAATCCCCTTTCCAAGGGAGCGAACATACAAACAGTAGATGAGCAGTCAGGAATTCTGGCTAGATTCAACTAAAACCTTGTCCTCCGCTGAGGTCAATCCATGTCACATTAAAATTACAATGAAATAAAGAAGGTAAAATAATCCGTTTGAACAGTTCACCGTGAGATAATTTGCACCATAAATCCATGCGACCGCTTAAGCAGTTAGAAAACGTTCACTGATAGCTGACAAAACGGGTGTGAACAGCAAGATCTATAGGAGTGGACAAGACTGTGTAAACCAGAGCTAAATGTGTGATTCCTACAAGAATGCCGAAAGAGTAAACAGATCAGTTCAGTTTTCGCAACCAAAATCTTGAACTGATGCACTCTGTCTTCGGTAGCGCATATTTAAAACAGAAATGAACGAAGAACAATGAGATATAATTTGTGAGCAGATAAGTGGAAAAGAGCTACCTTAGAAGAGGAAAAATTTCGAATAGAGGAACGTCGTGCACTGCGGCAATTAGCCAGATAACTCTCTCTCCCCAACCATCGCGTGGAGGATCTCGCGAACTCCAGATGAAAGTAAAAATGGACCAACGCGGGCCCCTCTACCTTTTGCTACATCATAAATTGTCTCCCTCTACCCTTATTCTAATGTGTTTAGAACTGCACTCTGAGATTTGCTATTTCATCGACGTAGAAGAGATTTCGTTAAGTATTCCGTTTAATGACAATTGAGTGAGTTTCAACCCATTCGCCTTCTAAACATCTTAACAAATAAATCCCGATGGTCAGTCGCCTTAATTGCAAACAGTCTGTGAAATCACACCAGCGGCTTGTAACCTGCCTATCCCTAAAAGAATTCCCTCATGAATCGGATGAACTTTAGCAACCAAACGGATGATTACAAACCGTTTAAATTTTAACTCGGTAGATTCGCACAAACAACAGGGAATAACATAATCGACTTGGTATCCACAGTTAGCCCAACAGCGCTATAACCAATGACCTAAAAACCTCATGCGAACGAGAACGATAAAGAGGGAGTCTCGTGAGAATTTATTTTCGGAACAAACGTGTGAGGGGAGAGAGATGAGCACGAAAAGAGGCGATAGAAAAGGGGAACATTATAGTCTCTTCAAATAGGAAGTCTGAAAGTAAAACTGCGCAGTATGTACTATATCGTCGTTCGTTGGCATTCTTTTACGGAGATAGAAGAAAAAGGTTTGGAAACTCCATCAAGAGTGGCTGGACAGACGTAAAAAATTTCAGACATTTGATATGAATTTCCATTCAGATAACTTTCACGTAACTATGGGAGTGAAAAAAACTAGAAGTCCGGACAAAATCACGATACTTTCGCACTACGCACTAAAACAGGGGAACACTGTACAACCTGAACAAGCATCGAGTTAAAATCAAACTATACAAGATCTGGCTGGGTGGTATAATGACAACCGCAATGTCGTTTCGTCTCCCCACTCGTTTGTGTGTACCAGGATGTGGGTGGACAGAGGGTACGGTCAAGAACTCCCTTGAAGTGAGTGAAGTTGTCTTTTCAAATCATCAATTCGTTGTTCAGAACTACGCAGCTACAAAAGGGAGGTATAGAAAGAAATAAGAAATATGCAAAAAGGTGTGGAGCATGAGTTCGACGATCTTAGCACGAAAACGCTATGATCATGTATTTACATGACATAAGTGCACCTTCGTGAAATGAAAATTGGATCACTTATTGAAGATCACAGTCACTGGCTGTTTTATATGGCCTACTACGGATAGGCAGCTGGAATGCATCGAAATCCAAATAGGATGACTTTCAGTCTTTTAGTTAATTACACCCCCAACTGTTCATCACAGATTTAAAGCAAGATTAAAGCTCCATGGATGTGTTATATTGGCGGTTCACAGCAAAGGCAGGGAAACGTTATGAGTGCTTCTGGGATTTGCAATAGATAACTGGGAGTTGATGATGAAGAATGGATCAACTTAATGGGGGAAATAAGTCAAAATTATACTGCCAAAACTGACCGAATTCAGACAACGTTAAAAGAGAAACAGAAGTGATAGTGCGACGAACTATCGTGTGAATAAAACGAAACCTTCACCTTGGAGGATGATTATATTCTAATGCCTGAAAGCGCCGTATGAGGTGTGAAGCTGAGATTGGCCATGTTCCAACATCAGGTACTATTCATGCATCGTGGAAATCTGCTTTTACATAGGCGCTACAGGCAAGCTAAACTAGCTGTAATTTTTCGTCTTCATTTGTGACAGTTTTTGAACTACATTCGATAATTTCACTACTAAATTCGATCTCACGAAAAATAAACGTCAACATTTACCAATTGCTTGGATGATATTTCTATTCATAGTTAACCAGAATCGGGGTGGTGAGGAATTAAATATCGAGGCTTTCCAACATGAATATCCCGATTCAATCCTTGTCATTGCCAGTCTCGTCAACTTTTTCAAAGCTCTATCTAGTAAGGTCACTTTCTTGAAATACCATACATTTGTTGTTTAATAAATAAGTAGGATGTGGAAAGAAAAATAACCGGTCGTGTTCTTAGTTCATACTCAAAACATGGGTGCTGTTTAGGAGGCGTGCTCCATAGATCTAAAACCTACTGCTCCGTGAAAAGAGCTGACAACCGTCATATTGCACCAAACGAAATTGAGATAGAGCACACTCGAGTTCAGTAGCATGAAAAACGTGAGAGCGTTAGTCGATAACAGGTGACATCAACCTTGCAATGAGGTGTACTTGGCGCAAGTGGAATCAACCAAATTGCTTCAACCAAGCTCATTTCTTATGAGTTTCATTTTACTATCTCCAAAATTAACCTTAACAAAGTATCCAATCAGTAGATGAGAAAAAACCAAAATCTCTATAATGCATGCATCAAAGGTTATACTATGATCGCTTATCGATCTCAGAAAACCAAACAAAGTGATATATCGCTTACCTTTTGTACCGTCATTCGATCGGATTCCGCTTGCAAGGGATCAGATGTCTGTTTCAGCTGTCGTGCAATTTGATCACATCGTTTGAGTTGCGTCTGTAAACGACGCTCTAGTTCTTGCTTAGTCAAATTTAAATCGTAAGCCTAAGAGTAGTTCGGAAAAAAGAATATGATAGAAGGGACGGTTCTGAATGAAAATCACACCAGATAAAAAACGCGGAGCAAGGCAGAAGTGATTGAATTCATACATCAAAACGATTCTTTCACCCAGATTGTAAAACTCTACTTGGTTGAGGGTGGATGTCTCAGGCTTCGAGTCAACTACTCGGGGTGAAAACTTCTCGAAATGTTTCCAAATAACCACATGTGTCAAACAGCTTGTGCCTTCTCGTAACGTGTTCCCACTAAAATGCAAAAAGGGAGGTAAATGCCCGGCTCTCACCACTGGGCTGACTGGTCTTTGATAATCGGTCTATGGCAGATGGCTGAACCTTGATTCCAAACCAATCAGGGATGGCGTACGAAACATACGACTGCGTGTTCACCAGCATGTGTGGCGAACGAGTGGACTGGGTACCCATGATATATAGCCCCATCCGAAGGGCCTGTGAATTAAGCAATCAGTCACCAGTCTCTAATGCGTTACGTGACCCTCAGATAGTCCTGTTGCCTTGTGGCTTAGATGGTCCGGCCAAAGGCTCAGGTAGAGTCCTCTAAGTCAATCCTCTAGTTCGGTTTGAGCAACCGGGTAGTACCCAGTCCACGGATGAAGTACTGACCCTGATGAATAGCCGATGATATGGAGGATAGAGAAGTCGTCAATTGTGGTGAACCATACATGATACACTTTCTTCTTTCCTTCTCTAGTTCATTCTTTTCATTCTTCGCCGCGATTTCGGTGAGCTGTAATCGGCACTCAGATTAGTGCAATATATACATCTTTTTATATTGTCATAATTTCGCTATTGCAAATGATGACGCTACTTCGCCTTTATTTTTTTATCTTCTACTTCTTTTATTAAAGAAACGACAATCTATGGAAGAAGTTACGGACAAAATAGGGTTGGTAAGTGGAGAAGTTAGCTGCCGGTGGAGAAACAAGAGCCCGAGAACTTCAGGCTGAAACGCCGCGATATTGACCGTTCGACCACTGCCAACTGAAGACTAAAGGTCAATAACCCAAACGCCAACCTGTGGAAGATTCAGTATGGTTGGTGATGGATATGCCAGACTTCGAGATGACCAGTCGTCTTCAACGCAGATAAAAATATTAACAAAGAACAAATTCCGAGGTGAGCCAAAGCCAGGCAGCCTTTCCGTATATGCAACAGTATTTTTTCGGCCAGCTGGTCAATGGGTAAGATTTAATAATCCGGAAACGATAGATCATTAACTTTGGCTTCTACGGAAAAAAAGATGTCTAAAATGTTTAGAAAACATCCAGAGCACCACTATACTGTTACTCAGAACCTACTCGAGCATTGCCCCAGGGGCTTTCGTAGTTCACATTAGCAACAATTATGGAATGCAGCCCAGACACACGGTATTAATAAAATCGTCAGGATTATCTTAGCCATAAAGTTAATGAGGAACTGAAACAATGAGAGACGCAGGTGAGCATCGTTTCTCCTGATGAACTCAGAGGAAAGGTTGCCTAACACAAGTAAGAATTAAGTTCCGTTTGTCCGTTCACCTTGATGGAAAAACATCACTGACATACATTTCAGTGAGACAGAAAGAACGAGAACAGTGGAAGGTCGAATAACTTGACAACAAAGCCAAAATAAGTAAAATCACAATAGGGACATTCAGTCAGCTAGAAAATGCCCATTCATAACTAGATTAATTTATTCTACCTTAGGATCAATAAACAAAGACCAACTGGATCCAATCGATAACTTGAGCCAAGACGAAAGAGGCGCACTGGTATCACCGATTGTCAGTCGTGTTAATGCGCACATCACCTCTTCCATGTCAGTGTTCCTTTCGGACCCAACCGGTTGCAGCATTAACGGAGGATACGCGTCGGTCGGTTTGTAATTGGACCGTAAGCGCAATAAGGCACGCCATGCATTAGTCTGAGCAGCAGAATGAAGTACTCCCGACATCAGTCCGTTTGTGCGATCAGTAAGCTCCAAGTCGGAAACCGATGCGAACTACCAAAAGGGGATAAGAAAATAACATGAAAAAAAATCATGGAAGTAAGAAACAACGGGGCACAGTAAAAACTATAAAAACAAGAAATAAAGAGAAAATATGTGGCATCCCCGTGTACTTGAGTAAAAGCACTGAAAATGTTCGGAATATTGCAGCATCATAGATGTAACTCCGATTCCGATGAGCAAGTGTAGAACATTTGAACTGCGAAAATCATTAACTTTTGCTAGCTCGCAATCAGTAATTCCGAAATCACAACCCAACAGAAACGAACAAAGATCAGACATTTAATGTACTACCACAGTAATGAGGTTAAGGGTGGCGCAAAATAAGCTGGAAAACAGTTCTTACCCAATCTTCACATGGAAAAGGCTGCAATGCTAAACATGTTCTGGGGACAGCGCTTTCGCAGTCGTACTGATTCGACGTACTAGTCAGTTGACGAAGCTCTTGCCAAACTACTTCAGTCAAATGAGGCATGATCGGATGGAGAAGATGCAACCCAGTCATCATGCATAACAGAAGCACGTCGATACTTGAATCGGGACAAGCTGGAATGAAAGACAAAACCCTAAAATTAAATAGAACTGAGGAGAACAAGAATCGCGTTCTGACAGTAATAAAAGTAATGTAGAATTTAGCGATGGTGAGAGATGGTGGTAACAGCTAACGAAAAATTCACTTGCGTCTCCGCTATGTACGAAGCAAGTGATCGGTCTTGTTGAAAGTAGAACCTCCTAACATCAAAGTAAGATAGAATTATATTGGTGGGTTTATTAGCAAGTTCCCAGAAAGTGGGGGGAAAACATTACATCGTGCTGAAACAACCTTTGGGAACCAGTCCTAAAAAGTCTAACGACCAAGGACAGCACACCACCGTTTGAGTTACAGCAGGTGTGCGGTAAATGCGGACCGATAACGACTGTTGACACGTGGACAACTGGATTAAGCATTCAGTGTCCCAAGATCCAGAAAATCGAATTCCCGTTCCTGTGGTTACTAGTGCGCTCGCAGACGAATATTCACTATCAGCTGGCTCGTGGCAAAGCCTGACACGTTGAAATCTTATGTGCGCACATTTCATTCTCAGCTTCAGATTGACTTCGGCATCTTTAAAGCTACCGACTAAGTCTCTTCCAAAACAAACTTAGGATGGGTGAGGTAACTGTACATTACATTCCTAGTATCTACTGAGAAGTGGATTGAGTGAATAAATTTCATTTCCTACCCACAGATGCACATGATCTGGGGTAGATACGACGACTGCACGCAAGCCGTTTTTATGACACTGATTTTACACAAAATGACTGACCTTTAATTACTTGAGAATGTGTGACTCTTGATTCAAACTGGGTTATAATTCTCGATCCACAAGTGGGATAAGTATCATTGTCTACGCTGCTGTGTAATTCGATTATTCATGCGATAGCACCTTTACGAAGAACCGCGCATTCTTGGCTATAGCAAACTGAACTATGCAAGTCGTATTTGTGTCCATACAGACAGTTGTCATAATAAACAAGCAAGATATTACAACTTCCGGGCTCCAATTCATAATTCATTACAGCATTACAGAATGGCGAGAAGGGCAGCACCACTCATAAGTCACGTGCGTGGTATAGTATAATATGACAACTAAGTCAAACAACTTTGTACAGTAGTACAAACAAACAACTAGCCCTCTGTGTTTCAAGTCAATCTAAACATTCCGTTGCGTACGGGACCGGTTTCCGTTTCACACTTAATTGAAAGTTTGAGCATCAAGACCGGAAAGACCACACTCTTAACACCAAACAATTCCGAGCATTTTTTGTTGTAAACACATGTTCTAACCAACTGAGTGTGTATCAAGAAGTTAGATTACTGAATATCTTGGGAAAACGCAGTCTCCTAATTGAAAATTCCACTAAGTTCCAAATCAAGCTGTCACCTGAAAACGAATATCGTTGGTGAATTGTGAACCAACTCGGGAGGCAGATAAGGATAAAGATAAATTAAATAAATTAAACCTTTGAATTGACAATGATTCTCAAAAGTACACCAGTAGATATTGCAGTGTTTCTTCGTAACGCGTGGTCCCGAACGGCAGTCAAGGGAGCACTTTTCCTAACCCAAGTGAGATTTTACCATTAGAAATTCTCTTCTTAAAAAGAACATCTTCATCGTCGGAACAAATGTTGTCGGTCCCGAAGCTGACCATTCTAGGGGAGTGGGAGGAGGGAGGAGAGGGCACTGCAATTAAGGAGCACGTGGTGAATTCCAATTAGACTACAGAGTTGGAACTCATAAGATCCTCTTAAACGATGGTTTGAGACGATAAGCGATATGGCTCAATGTCGTCAGTCAGTATCCCTTGTACATTCGAAACCTTTCTTCACCAATACAGTTGTTCAGCATATCCCTCACTATTCCTCATTTTCCGTTCCTCTTTTGATCAAAGGGTGCTGTGAGGCAGCACATTTGTACAAGGTTAGTGGTTTTAAAAACTGTGCCTAATTGAACTGAAATGGTGAATTTCGTAGAGGAGTAAGCACAAGTATTACTCCCAAATCCTCCACTGTACACATGCGGTCTCCCAACCGAAAGAACGATCTTTCGTCATTGAAATTAAACTTACTTTTGAAGAAACAAGAAAGAAAACAAAGTCGCAGATAACAGAATGCATTCATGATTGTTGAACCATCAATGGACAGCAAAGTTTTCTCCTTGGAGGCTGATTTCGGAAGTCAACTTTGCTTAAATAAGCGAGACCATTATGAAGAACCACCTATTATCAATTCACCCATTCACAGATATGCCACTCCGAAAAACATGATACTTACTTTTTTCTCGGTACTTAAGTACTTCCAAGTACACTGAACATAATTCCTCTGACCACCAATAATGTAACTGTTGAATGGCAGTGTGCAATACATAGGGGCCGCGTGTGGGAACATGCGTATCAGTTTTCGCATTCAAGACCTCAGATCCGGACCAAGTGGAGTGAATGAGCCGAACCAAGTCGATCAGACGATAGATGATCCAATAGTCCACTAGTCTGTTGTTTTTCTAATCCAGAATACGGTTGGAGTTGGGCATGGTAGAGGAAATCATTGACAGAAAAAAACATCGTTCAGACGCGGAATATCCAAAGTCCAAAAGCAAAACCTCAGTGGTGGGAAGAATAATCGAAAGATTAAAAAAAATCAGAGATTCGGAAGACAAATCACTTCTTAATAAACCAGTTGTAAGTACTATATAAAGCATCACGTTAGCGAATTCCAAATGTTGTATTGAATATATCGAGTAGGAAGATTTGATCCAAATTATCTGATCACATGCTGGACAATGTCAGGCGAAATATGAAGAACTGTCAATAGCGTACAAATGGTCCAGTTGGGCGAATCACATTGTCAGCGCATTCCTGGTTTCTGTTTGGATGGCTGCCCTTCGGACTCCATTTTTCACACACAAACCTCATGCTATTCGGTCAACCTTGCACTCCGAAAGCATCAGGTTTGAATTGCGCTCTTATTAGAACTCATTAATAATGCACATCTTCCATCGAACCCAGAATATGAACCCGGGATTTTGAACTGGAATGCTTGTTTCCAATGTGCCACCAGTCACTGTAGAGGTTAATCGAAATTGCTGCGTTAAGTTTGTTTTAATGCCGGACCCAGTGACGCCCAGCAGTGCCTAACATTCTTGACTAGTAAATTAAAGGGGATCATATGACTCTGGTCATCATATTTTACCCGATAACAATTTTACCAAACTTGCGAATCCCTGCTTAGCCGATTGCAGAGGTAATGCAAAGCATCAAGCATGAAGCCGAACGAGCAATTTATATCACACAGTAATCCTTTACACCTGAGATTATTATCATACATAACTTTTGGGGTTTCCCACTGTATAAACACGACTGCCGACTCTAACCGACAGAGTGCATTGAACCACTGTCGTGATTTTGGGTGCACGCCCGCGTGTTTACGGACGAACACAAAAGCAAGTTTCCAATCGGAAGTGGAATGGTTTCATCACGCGTGAACGACAAGAGCGGAGACCTGGACCGAAATCTTTCTATTACAATCTTCACACATGAGTTCAGTACAAAGGGCGTTCTGGATGACCTATAGTACCGATCACAAAGAGGAGGGACAGGGAAGTCGCATCATGAAAACTGGAGTGGAATACAACCACATAAGATTTCAAAATGTCAGTTGGGGAAACAAGTCGGGTGACGGCAAATTGCCGACTACCACCAAAGTGGCCACCCCCGGAGGGGGGGTGGAATTCGATTTACGGATGTTTAATGCACTTAATCACTGCCAACACAAACAAGGACCAAGATGCACCAAAATTGCTGGCTAATCACTTACGCTGATCCGATAACTGATTTCACAATTGTTGAAACGGTGGAAATTGTTAGCTGCAAGTTGATTTTGCGTGCACTACACAAGATGCTTCTTGACGTAACTCCTCAGTGTTTTGCAATATCCATCCTCATAGGCTTAGCAAAATAAAAAACTGAACTATAGTAGTTAATATCGTACTGATCTCATTGCAAAACTGTTGGTGGGAAACCATAGAAAGAAAGGTTCAAACTAAGGTTTTCAGGTGAAAAATTGCATGAATTGTTTCGCTTGGCTGAATGGCATGTCAACCGGGGAAAAGGTGGAAATCACATTGAAAGATTCTCACTTTTCTTATTTAGGCTTCAAGGTTTTGGTAATTAGCAGGAAAGAATTATTCAGACTGACGGCAAACAATTCACACTAATGAAGACTCTACCCGTAAAGGTCAGGTGAAAAAGGCAGCGACGGACACGACTAAAATGCAAATGAGGAAATTGGGTGAATGGTGAGTGACAGCACAGAACTGTCGTAGAATCATCCCGGTTCTCTTTACACTTTTCTCAGTACCTTAAACTTATCCAACTTGTTCGGAATTACGCAAAATAATAATTAAAATCACGCAAAAGAAGTTCCACATTTATGGGACCGATCAAACAAACTTTTTCTAGGAAATCATAAACTACACAAGGACAATCGGTGAACTTTGCATTACGAATGCGACACTGAGCCCGACGAAGATGTGTCACTTCTCGGACCTATCGGAACGAAATCCCAGTGAGTCATTCGCACGAGAGTTTAACAGAAATGAACCTTATTGAGGCTGATCATCGACAGCCAATCTCGATTACGACAGCGTCGGAAAAGAACGAAACAGCCCAGCGGACAGCTGAGCGCCCTTGCGTTCCCGAGCACAGCTTCGGTAGTAAAAAGTTTCAATTTGCAAAATGATCTCCATTCTAGCCAAATTTACGGAGCAGTCAGTCAAGTTCTGGGGGTCTTTGTTGTACTCAGGATTCCTACTAAGAAGTCATCCTCATCAGAATCGACTGTTTGAATAACGGCTCTGACTGTGCAAAACCAGCGAAAGATTACTTTATCTGATTTTCAAAAAGAGCTCGGGAAAACAAAACTTTGATGCAATCGGTCTATTTCCTAATATTCATATGACGATTATGGATCAGCGGCTGGCCAACATTTCCGTGTCGGATTGCCTTGAACAGTATTGCAACGAGGATGATCGAATGTGCCGGTGTGATCTATTAGGCTAATTTTGTTTCTTTTTACAATATGGCCTGCAAAAGAATTGGGCTTGCACTCGAACAGCGTGGTTTAGACACTTTGACCGATGCTCGGCAACGTCGTCGTCGAAACCACGAGTAGTACAACGCATGCCGTAAAAGCACTAACCGGAGAATTGCAGACCCTAAAGTACAGCAAAACGTATCGTCATGGGGGTATCATTCACAGTCCAGAGACTAAGGTGAACAGGTAGAAAAATATGCGTTTGTGATCCTGTATGGCGGATTTAGAACCGCTATGCTCCGACAAAACTGAGGTCGCATGCTTGCAAGCTCACGAGCCTTTGATGATATTTAGACTGGAACTAATGTTAACTGATCATACCAAATCCAAATTCATCTAACCTGGATTCGAATACCTCTGTATGGTTGGAATAAGTGCCTTGCGCTTTGACATTACCCGTGCCGATGCTCACAAATGTCTATGCATCCCAATCCGCTTCTGTTGAGAAATTCCCATTCACTGCTTCTCTAAGCGGAGGTGTTTCCATCCAAATGTGAGGAAGAAGGCCAATTCCAGCTGGACATTTCTTGATAGTCGGCGACGTAAGAAGTACAATAAATACATCTTTCACACCGGAACCTGTAGTGTCGGAGTGTACTACGCACCCAAGATGTCTAGCCTTCACCGAAGGGCATATGAACTGGACAGTTAGCCAACGAATACTGACAGGCTATCAGACCCTTTTATCCCTTTTTGCTGTTTAATGAACTAAATACTTTGGCCAAACGTTCGGCGTAGGGATTCTTTGATCAACAGTTTAAGTTCTTCTGGGGAAACTAGTGGATTATGATGGATAACTGCCGATGTACAGTTGGTGAATAGATAAGCTAGAACGTGGGGTCCATCATACACAGCAAGAGAGTTCCTGATTTCTTTTTTCAACACAGGTTCAGTGAACTCGACCTGCATTAAGATTTATGTTAAGCAGAAAGTATATGGTGACCAATAAATAAATTTGCACACCGACATACTTGGAAATCGGAACCGAAAACCTTCCAAGCGATTCCCAAATCGGAAAACGGTACTCCTAACTGTGATCGAATCACATGATTTGCTTTCAAGCGCAGCAGTGCGAATCTTCCCGTTTGCCAAATCTCGTATAATTCGTGAAAGAGAACGCAGCAGTTAGATGTGTCAGTGTGAGAAAATACATGAGAATACTGGGTACTATGAACAAAGCATCTCGACGGCATTTCTACAGGTATACTCTGAAGTCTGACAGCTGTAACTCACAAAAGACAAAGAAGATTAACTTAGTAAGCCAAAGTAATTTTTTCGATGAGTAAGAATGACAATAGATTTTAAACACAGTTTTGGTTGTTCTTTTTTAGTCTGCAACGATGCACTCCGTGAATGCAACCCAATAGTTCAGTTGAAACATCGAATTCATTTAGGAAAGTGAATCCAGCTTGTCGTTGCTGTTTTTCCAAGCACCAACATACAGATTCTGGTAATAAAAGCTAAAAGGAATTGATCGATATGAACTTCTATTTGTGATCACACAGGGAATGAAAACGACAAATAGAACACGACAACATTATCTAAAGGAGTGGACTACGCAACATGAGTATACGCTTGTGAAAGGACTGATGACGAGAGGGAAATTCATGGTTACAGATGGCGGCGGCTGAAGATGTGTGCAATAAACTCAACATCTTGACGACGCGATAGAAGCCGACGAGTCAGCTGCAACGCATGCGAAATAATATATACATATATATATGTGAAAAAATGGTGGAAAGATAGTCTTGAAACACAAGAGCACAGAAAACCGACTAAAAGGAAGAAGGAGAGTTCGGAAGCAGAAGTGTGGAAAAAAGTATATGGTTAAATCAACACTGACAGCTAATTTTGATGACGGCGTAAAATTCGATGTGCTATGTACTGCTCCTGTTGTGAATGTTATGATGTTGACAATATAATATTGTCGATAATTGTCACGATATGCTATTGTTTCGGTTATTGAGAGTAACCTTCTTCATGGGAAATTTACGAATAACTACCTGACGGAACGTTGACACGTCAAAGGTCAGTCACAGTAAACGAAACATAGGCGCATTACGTCTATCAACAACCTGTGTTACTAACAAACTACACAGTGTCTCTTCAGCCGATTTATCACGGATAGTGGAAGAAATGTAGATTTCTTTAGGAACAAAGTAGCACACCGTTTCAAAGTCCGTGCGACGGAAAAGTGACAGGTTATAGAAGGGATCGAACCAGGGATATAGACCTTTACTCTCCGCCATGCTGAAGGCCTGGCCGACGGCGGTAGCATGAGGTTAATTTACCTGTACAGTTTTCAATTCAATATCCAAACCACTGTGGGGTTGATGGAAAGAAGTAACCACTTGGCTTATCGGTCAGTGTGACTCCCAAAAGACGAGAATATTCCACTTGGAATCGGTCATTCCGATAGTTTGTTGCCTAATATCAAGTGGTTGCTATATTCAATCTACACCTTTAGACAAGCTGTCCACAGTGCCCTTAGTTTTCAAAGCTTGGTTTGTTTCTTCCTCCAGGCAGAGAAATCATGTATCCCTACTACAAAAGATCATCAGATTCAAATATCCAGCCAAATTACCCCCTTTTTACAAATTGTAATAGATGCTAAAACACTACAGTTGATTTATTAGGAGAAAAAACACTGGACAAGCAGATTTGATAAACATCCTGATGGAAAGGCGTTGCTGCAGAATTCAGAAAACCAACGGAACATGCAACTGAGCATGTTAAGAGACTCGTCAGAGGTTTAACACAAGTACGAATAAGAACTGCAGAAGGATACCGGTCGGAATTTCCTGACGAAATTTCATGTGCTAATAGACTCAATGTTAAACAAAAATCATGTTATTCTCGACATTTTCTATCAGGATTTCCGCTTTCCCTTACTTCTGTTGTGCGAACAAAAAGACCAGTTGGCAAGTACTTTTGACCGCGATAAAATTAGGATCTCGATGAAATAAATGAAGTTTTATGTGTTCACCTGTTAGGTTCAGTATAGTCATCATGATGGATTCTACCCTTATAATAACTTATATGGTATTAAAATAAATTTTAGCAGAGGATGCGATCCTTTCTTTATCACAATTCTCTTGGACACAATGACCAAACATTGCTGCATTGCAACGGAAATCAGCGGAATGAAGTAAACATCACGTGAGCAAGAAACGCATCAATACAAACAACAAAGGGATTACGTTTCGCGATGTGAATCAGATGATTTTTGCGCATTATTGTTATTGTTTCGTGTAGTCAAGGTGACCACTTTTCGACACAGAGGACGATGATAACGGTACTGCTGAATACTTTTCATACTCAGGTGAGCGCTTATAGCACCCGACTGTTCATCATATTTCAGTTCCGATCGATTCGCGCGAAAACCGCGTAGGTTGTAAATAATCCCCATCAAAAGTAGGCGGCAGTTTGATAATCCACATCCCATTAACCGATGGCACCTGAATCGGGGCAAACCTTGCTCAGGTCTCCCACAAACCACATCCGGTGACTCACCAAAGCATTACGGAACGTCCACAAAACCAATGTGTTGCTGTAGGCAGGCTTATTGGTTGGGCAATCAGCACTGATTGATATTTAAAGCATTTGTCGGGTTAAACACGGAATCACCGGGAGGAGGTTGGTGAATGTAAAAGGAGTCAAAAATAAGGCGACAAAATCGCAAATTCATGAGACACAAATGAAGCATATAGATACATATTCACTGCAATTAGTCAAGGTATTCAGAGATGATTAAACGGGGATCCGGATTTTGACAGAATGGCAGTCAAAAAGCAAAAACGTGTGGCTTGTCCGCTTCACCCACCTTATTGCAAAAACGGCGCATTTCCGCGGCCGACTCCACGGTGTATGCAACCTGCGGTTGACTAAGTATGCCAGACAATAGGGAAGCTCGAAGTGCATCGGCGCCAATCGCATGAACATTAGATCCGAGCAAGTTCTGCAACATATGAAATAGAATCGAACCTTTCAGATGTCTGAGACTGTTGGGAAGGGTACTTAACAACCTCGGATTATTGTCTAAGTACTTCATTTAAAAAAGGGGCTATAAGTAAGGAATGAACGAACGTAAGTCATACATATCGACGGATGAAAACGTTTAGATGAAGTTTCAGCATGCCAGCGGAACGGCAATGCAAAAAATGAATTGATATGTGAAGCTTTATGGAAATGTCATTAAGAACAGGATATTGTCTAATTCATAAAGCGATCAGTCAAAATGTCCAGCTCCCAAGGCGAGCATCATTTAATTATCACGAGATGGAACTTCTCATCATCAGCATTCTCAACACTTACGATCGCCTAACATCTCCACGAGGCATGGAAACTATACAAGCTGAAGGGCTCCCTTCCAATTGTCATTCTCCGGCTCTAAAGGGAACAAACAGATCATTTTTTTCATTCTTGAACCCCTCGTAACTGAATCGTGTCTCTTATGCATTCCTATTCTTTATCGAATCACAAGTTAGCCGATCTCTTTGTGAGCATTTACTACAGAACCAAATACAACGTACGTCTAGATCAGAAAACGATTTATGGGGTTTAGTAGGACGAGAAAGCGATACACCAGTCTTTAAAAGATCAACACAACCAAATTACTGATGCTGCTACTTTCCTATTATTTTTCAACGTAGGTACTCAGAATCAGTTGTAAGAGTGAGCAAAGAGGAACATTCACGATTAGTTTCTAATTCGTGAGCAATATGGATAACTATCCATGTTCCCTCAACATGTCTAGCAATCGTAAGTATCAAAGATGTCGATAGTTAGGTAGATGGCAGCCATTTCCAGATTGGAAAACCACTTGTCGCTCGAGTAGGTAGCAGGTTTCTGCTCGAACACGGCTGAATTGATCCGGTCATTGTTAAACACATTGACATATCCACGTTCTCCGTTGAGTGAGTAGAAATTCTGGCATTCAAGAGACCGCAACATCTGTTTTCCCGGGTGAATGATAATAATGAAACTAGTTGACATCATAAATCCTTTGAAACTACGATTTGCATGTCTACAAAGTGTTTTATATGCGCCACTTAAGTCGCGTTTTCACATATGTCGGGACACGTGCAACCATTCGGTAGTCAGAAATATTCTGATGGAACTTCCTATCAATGATATTAGATCTAATCTCATGAATTAAGATTGTTTGGAGGCAACCTGGACCCTTGGATCCTTCAACTCAAAGGAATCTATTACGTGGCGGTATTTAATGTACCACAGTTTTCATTTCACGTCACATTTGACTAGAACGAATCGTGCAACTAAGCGAGAAACTAGGCTTCGACGATAAAGCCGGATCCTCATGGGCAGCATAGATTTTTGTCAACTTACCAAATGATAACTATACGAGTGATCCAGAGAGTGGTGGAGCAAGAATGAAAGAAACTCCCAGAACGCGTTTTCGAAAATTCGGGGCAGGGTAAATTGTATCCTCCGAAATCGTTCTGACCTCGTTCCTCCTACCTCCCCGAGACATTGACACAGTGAAATGAATCAAATCCTATGTTGTTGCACACATGGCATCCCTGGTTGTGAGCGCAGTTGCAGGCCCAGTTGCATAGCTCAGGGCAAGTGATAGACTTAATATCTGTCCGCAACCTGAGTGGCTGAAATTTTGTTAATCAGGCTGTGGGAGAGGGCTAGATTCGGATGCCAAACCAACCGCAGATGGCGTACGAACCACACGAATTTAGGCTCACCAGCATCTGTGGCGAACGTTTGTACGGGCCACCCACGACGTTTGGCCCCATCCGAAGGGCCTGTGAACTAAGCGATCAGTCAATCATCGTGCCCCTGTGGGTTACGTAATCCCCAGATAGTCCGGTTGCGTTGTGGCTTAGATAATTTGGCCAACGGGAAAGGTAGGGTCGCCAAGTCAACTCTCTACTTTGGTTTGCGAAACCGGGTTATACCGAGCCCACAAGGGCTTCACGGATTGCGATGGCTACCCGACCGCGTGGAGATGGAAAATGAAAGAGCTACCATGCGCATTGAACTTTGTACTTTTTTCTTTTTCCTTCCAGTTTTTTGCCCATTGTTTTCGTTCTTTACTAAGGTTCCGATGATAAATGGTCTGCACACATATTTGTGCATAATATATGAATACATACTGCTTGGTAAATGGAGGGACGCCGGATCAGTCAGGGAATTTGTGCTGATTTCCAGACACCAGAAATGCTACGGACTTTAGCGCGTATGTCGCAAATGATGTCCAACATTAGCTCTGTGTACAGAAGAAAGATGTTGAGAGTCGAAAACGTTGGATGAAGTCTAAAATGAGATGAACCATCAACAAATCTCTAGCTAGTTTAATAGAAGATTTTACTAACGAATCATATCGGAAACCATCTCAATTAGAATGTAAACCAGAATATGGAATTCACACAGGCGGTCAGTATCAAGATGTTGCGAAACGATTCACTTGGTCTGTAAAAGTTTCTCAAAAGGGAATTTGAAAAAGGTCTTTCTGAAACAAAAGTATATCGGCTCAATCACGTTTGGCAAACGTCGATTTCAGTGCCGAATTTGTACCGCTGAATTCAGTTATCTGAATACCACAGTTATATGGAACGGATAGTTCATGCATTCAAAGGTGAGCGCCAAGAGTTGAAAACGAATCTACTGCGATTTGTTCACCCGGACGATGCATTTACCGTTGAGCTACCGAGCGCACGACTTGCAGGCGGTCACGTAAGTGAGCTTGCAGTATTGTTATACAAGTACTGTCTCAATAAAACCCAACAGCTGACCTGGTATTAGCCATAGCCTGGTCGGTTACTTTCCAATGGCAGTGGACAGCACGCCTAAACGGCGCAATTAACCTGACAGGAGGTAAGTATTCTTTGAATATTTTTCATATTGTTTTTTCTTCCAGCAACCGCGAAATAAAAACCTAAGTGCCATTGAGGGTAAATGGTTATACACTTCACACTTAAACCTGACAGCTCATATGAGATCTTAAGGTTCAAGTTAGGCTTGCTGCTCCAAGCACACAGATAAATCAAGCTTTCGATGCCGAGAGGTCTGAAATAATGGTATCGAATGCGTGATTGGGGTAGTGCACACATCGCCCTAGCTCTCCAGTGGTTGGTGCAGCTTTCATTACCATTGAATCGGATGAATAACGTATCCATCAGTGTCAACCATTACTAGGCGCCGTCGAAACACGGCACGGTGCATCCAACAGCAACAGTGTCACACATTCCGACCGCAGATTAGAAAGTCAATTCGGGACGAACCATTTGTTGTGCCACCGCTTAACGGTTCAGTGCAAGGCAACAACAAGAGCTAATATAGGCCGGCAGGAATCGCACCATTGACAGCTAATCAAACAACTAAATGTGACGTGAACAATTAAAGCTGATCTACAAACAGAACAATCAAAAATACAAAATAGATTACCTGGGGTAAGGTACCGGTTCCCTTTATCAAATCCATCGGATCGACTACATTTCCTTTGCTTTTGGACATCTTTTTTCCTCGACTATCACAAACGAGGCCGTGTAGAACCACCTGGAGGATGAAAAATGTGCAAATATGCCGGGAAATATTAGATAGCAAAAAGGACTAAACATCTACAACACGTAGGATATGGGTCAACTGTAATTTATCTCAACTCTGCCAATTTGTACGAATGAGCGAGCAAAAAGTAGCGAACAAAAAAAGGGTAGGATAAGTGAGAAGAACCAGCAACAGATAAGTTGAATGATGAGGCGAATTCGCGTCGGTCCCTTTTTCTCTGTTCCGATATGTGACAAAAATGCTCACAACCCGAACAATCCATCAGCCCTCATTTCACAGTCGTAATCAAGCTGACAAGGGAACCCATATCAAGTTGACATTCCCTTTAGAAAACTGTCAGAAAAGAGGAAATTTCGTTTCCTGGTCGGCGAGATATAAATCATTTTCCAATAGCAATTCCTTAAAAATGATTTAGGATAAGGAAAATGAATCACCGATAATACTTTCACATAATCTCTTGAGATGCAACGCCACCGACTGCATAACGATTCTGCTGGAGAAAAAGATAGCTAAAATTTCGAAAGTAAATCAAATAGAAACCGTTAAAACTGCCGGAATGCCTACTTCTGTTATAACTTCTCTATTTACAACATGGTCTGGAGAAAAAACAGACCAAACTTAAGCACCCTGAAACCAATCAGCATTCTCCGCTCTGATAAAAGCTAAAAAAGCGAGAGAAACGAGAACAAAGGTTTTCGGGATTAATGCTGAGTGTTAAAAAAAGAAGAAAAATTGTTAGCGCTCTGAAGACCTCGACAGTAGTCTGTAATGATGATTGCATGCTGGGCAGACGGAATAAAACGTGCAAGGGTATGAATTGCATCGTATACGATTATCACAGGGGATCAACAAGATCTATGAACGACAACCGTTTACCGAAAAAAGTGAGAGACAAACAACAAAAAGTTTTCCCATCCCGCCACAAACGGATCTCCTACTTAGGCTAATAAATGAAGCAACGCAAGAAGACACTTGTACTATATCAGAAACGGAAACTCTCGGGGAGATAGATCATCTGAAAAGACATAAAGGACTTGGATCATATGGGCTCCCACTGTATCCCTCCAAGGACGAAGGTGAAGTATTAACATCAGAATTAAAAAAACACCTGGAAGAAATCTAAGTAAGGTTCCTAAGGGCTGGTATAAGCCGGCTGTTTTACGGCCCCACAATAAAACCGATAGGTTTTCGTGCGAAAATCAGAGATTACTATTTTTTTTCTATTTGACGCTAAACTGTCGAGATTACGTGTCACTGGAACCATCGTAAGGAACGAAAACAATGGAAAAGAAACTTCAGAAAAAAAGAAAAAAATGTAAAACGTTCACTACACGTGATGGCACTTCGATTCCCCACCCCCGGAGGTACTCAAGCGGATAAGGTCGTGACGTTTGGACGTGAAGGTCGCAAGTCCCATTCCTCTCCCCGCCGGTCTACTTTCACACTTGATAGCCCTCTTTTGGTCACGGCCCCTTCCGGGAAAAAATAATGCTTCATTATTAAAAATATAAGACCTCCACGCGGTCGGGTAGCCATCGCAATCCGTGAAGCCCTTGTGGGCTCGGTATAACCC
>LUCM01010902.1:73849-84042 GCA_008360955.1 Fasciolopsis buskii | reverse complement strand
ATGTACCAAAATAAACCATTTGATTATGACAAATGAAAAAAGTCGTGCTGAGCGGCCAGGGCCCATTCGATTTTTGTTGCTTGATTAACCGGAGTGGGACTGAATTAGAATCAAGACGATCATCTGAAGGAGCTAGAGCTACCGACAAAGATAAACCAGATTTTAAAACAGGGGTTGATTCGGGTTGTCAACTCAGTCAGAAAAAATGAGCGAAAGAGTAACTGATAGAAGCAGATGCACCTCCATTAAGTCGCTGTTCCTGCTTTGCGGGCATCTTGACGGACGGTAGTTAAGGATATAAGGTCGCAGCGTCGGGCATGAAGGTCGCGGGTTGTAGTCTTCCTACCACCAGTCAAATTACTCACTTGAGAACTAACTGTTCTCGTTCTGGGTTGCTTACCAGTCCTTATTCACTGCTCCAACGAAGTACAAAAAAATGCGAATTCCATATTACATTGATCTTCGCGCGTGATAATCAGGACCGCTCTGTCTATTGCCTTGAGAGGAGCAGTGATGAGCATGCTTTTGCGCAGAGATCCCGGTGCTGAGTCAACGTCCCACTGATTTCTGGGTGGGACTTTTGGGTCAAAGGCTCCGAAAAATCCCCCCCCTGCGGTGTAGGTAGCCGATGTAAGGATCAACAGACGTCAGAAAAAATCACAGCTCTATAGTTTTACATGAGGTTAAGATTAGTGGAAGGGCGGGAGACTTTACATAGCTCCTTTCAATTTCCGCATGCTAAAGCAGAGGGGACAACAACTCAGCCTAGCTAGAACTCTTGGACCTTTTAAATTAGATGTATGCTGCCTCTGAAAGGTGCGTGCAACATCCCACTTTCATTATCACTATTCCTAGTTCAGGTACAACCTCATTCTTTCACTTTACCCTTCTCGTGTCCAATGATCTGGTTACGAGCGCCCGTAGTCAGAGTTTGGATCACTCTGAGCGTGCAAGGCTAGCGTGCATTGTTAGATTGGATTTAAGTTAACAGTCGTTTGTGCGAGGTTTGGTTGAGCGATTCCGTACGCGTCAGTAGCAGTCGACTTAATAGCCGTTGTTTGTTTGTCGTATCTGTGTATGCGTCCACCAACTGCAGTTCTCCTGAGGTCAGAGGAGTTCTACAAGGAATTATCCCAATTACTCTGAAGTGTGCATTCAACAGACGTTACAGTCGCTGCTGGCGATTTAAACGCCCAAGTGATCTACTTAGCAGAGAAGGAACAGCATATCAGAGGCCAATTTTCTGCCCTAGTCGACCGCATCGAAAGTGGTGACCATCTCATCCAAGTTTATTTCGACCACAGATTGTTTCCGGCGAACGCAAACTTTTGTCATAAAAGTGACACTGAGGCGACATCATCAGTCCAGGTATCTGTTCAAGATATTCTTCAGCCGGGATTTAATGAGCTTATGATAGTAATCAAAACATCTGTCCCACTGGTTCTATTATGAAAGATATCCTCCGATAGATTGCAAAATTACAAGCAATGCATTTACCACTGGTAAACTGAAGATACTCGACGAAGGTTAGGGTTAAGATACGATAACGACGCGCTGAGGGGCTTCATCCGTTCATATTCAAGCAAAGTCATTACGCTAATGCTGAAACTAAGAAGATGGTAAGGCCAATGAGATAAAGGTCTCGTGGTGTAGTCCAATAACTATGACGGACGAGTTACTAATTTAAACAGTCTGTTTCCGAGGTTGCATTTGGGCCAGATCGATTTTCTCTCTAGCGGTGTAGTAGCTCTGTGTTATTTGTCTTATGATCATAGAGACTGCGCTGTTGAAAGTTAATTTCGTTGTGCCGGACCAATCGCCCTGGTTGGTTCTCCCGACGGAAAATCTCCACATAGGCCTTTTTATCACCGACCGCAGATCTTTCTGCAGTGCTCGAAATTGTTACCGGGCCTTATTTGATTGGTTTTAGCTAGCTCTCATCCAACAACTGCTTTTTCCTTAGCGTGTTGATGTCTATTGGTTGAACAGAGCAGTTCGATAATCGCTTCTATCCAACTGCTCTGCTCCCCAACAGCCCTCGGCTACAAAACGCTGATACGATAAAAAAAAGCCGATAAAGAGGAGTGTGCGCAAATTATCTGGTTTAGAGCCTTCGAACATTTGTGCAGACCCCGTGGGAGCGTTTTTTTTTTTTTTTTGAAGTTTTACTTTCAGGTGCACGAGGGAAACTTTTAGCGAAAACTTTAACGGGAATTTCCACAGAGCAAAATAGTCGTTTAGTGTAGGTAGTCGCAAACAAGTTAATCATACAAAACCGGGGTATTTCACCTCTAAAATCGACATTAATTTTGCCCCCCTAGGGAAAAAATCATATACTAGAACTAGCTGAAAAGTGCAACGAAACACGCTGTTACGTTAAGCGTGCCGAATACAGAAGTTCACAGTTATGAGCGGACGAGTAAAATAAACTGACTAAAATAAGACAGCTTAATGAGAAATAATTGCTTAAAGAGAGACCACCGGAAATTGTGTGTCGAAAGATTCAGCTGTATCTTGCAAGCAACAAGAGACAAAGTGATCGGATGGCAGACCATCGAATCCGACTACATCCCTCAAAACTGATAGAATAACTCGACCGATGCAAAGAACCTGTTGTGAATTCCCCCCACACATTTTTCAGATGAGCATTCGGCTTTTTGGCCGAAATTAAAACGCAAAACCAATTGCACCACCCGAAAAATATTTAACGAGAAGTCGGATTCTGACGGCAATTTAACTCCTTGACATATCGGGTAATAGGTGTTCAGTCACTGAAACTGCGGGGATCTAGAGTTATGGTGTTAATATTTTGCGACTGAGGCCTGAACACTGTGTTCATATTGGTCAGTTCAGTTTTGCCAGTGGTTATAAAAACAGAACGGAACTGACCAAAATGAGTAAGGAACGTTCAGTCTACTAGCGTGAAGTATGAACACAGAAACTATGGCTTCTCGCACGTGGAATATAAGAAACAGTTTCAGTGACTGAGCGATTACTGTTGGAAATATCTCGAGGGGAAGTAAGCTCCATTTAGGTATCATTTTAATTTCCTTAGCCTCGTTGGACTTCATTTGAATGTAGCCTTGGGAGCTCCGATAAGTTAGCCCAAGAAAAGACGTCCATGTTTATTCGCCGTTGATCAGAGTATACCTTTACTAGACACTATAATGCATCTTGTATCTGGGAGAATTTCTACGGTCCATGTGGCATTTTATTGACTTTTCTCATATTATCCTTTTATCTTTTCATTTCAACCCTCATTTACGACGCAAGTAGGTTTTAAAGGAAGAGCATCTTTGCTAATTATGCGATACCGAGTGGAGAGCTAACCAATGGTAGACGGATTTAAACCCGGGATGTCCACATACAAACTCCGTGGTGTTCACTTTCTGACTAGCGACGATCGGTACAATATGGTTAGAGGTAGTAACAGTAAAGTGCAGCTGAAAATATCCAGAGAAAACAGTGGGCGGAGTGGTGAGCACGGTCATTCCGAAACTGAACTCTGTAAGCTTAACCGAAATCGGACATACAAAAGATCTCACATACGAAAAAAGAACTGGAGTGAAACTGACCGAAAACTGAATGATAAAATTCGCTTAATTGACAATTTCACTTGTATCGGGGACGACATAACAGACCTTATTTCGATGCGTATGCAGATAAACATGATTTCGGAATGACTTACCAAACGAAATGCAGGAATACGATGACCCCACCAAAGCTGGCGACTGATACACCAATCCCGACGATTATTCGGTGACAGCCACTCATTCCAGATAGCTTCTTGATACGCCGGATGCAGCCTTAAATTACCTTCACGTACAGCCTAGAAAGGAATGTCAAAGGGGTAAAATATGGGTCAAACTAGCAAGTATCTCGGAGATGAGGGGTCACAGAAAATTCGTGGTCAAACATGCAGACCATTGGATGGCTCACTTTTACTGTGAGCATTGATGGTTCCGATAATGAAGCATGTATATCTCAGGTAGTGGGCACTACGAACTCGGTGGAATCAGCAGGAATGTCTTTGAAATTCAATAAAGCCAAATCACAGCGGGAGAGTATCGGATATTACTGTCGAACAGTTTCACGTAGTGCAACAGGAATCGTCTTCATGGATCCAAACGAAAAGAAGTAACAACACAGTATTCTCCCGTTGAATTAGCACAAATAAACCATTCTTTTCTAAGGGCTGTTCGCCTTTGAGAAAAGGTTCTGCTGGTGCAGTCTGGCTTGAGACAAAGATTGCATATTCACTCGAAGGTAACTGCCTTGCGAAGGGTATTGTATAGTTATTAAAGCTTACATATTACGGCAATTGAACTAGCCGGTCCCATAAATCATAGTGAGACAGTCAACGAGTAGGATAATGTTGGGCCAGACTGACAAAAAATGCAGTCTCCTTAAAGAAGATTGCACTCTGATTTGGTCTAGGGACAATGCACGCTCATACGGCAGTCACATGAAGCGAGCATCATAATTATCAGACAATGACAAGCAGCATAAGCTTTAGATACTGACTCCTCGGTCGCTTCTAGGAGGCCAACTGTGGTATATACGAATAATTTTTCGCTGCTCGTCCGAAATGTCTAAGGGAAACAAAAATGCTGGAACATGGCAATGCAACCGAAGTGGCTCGTAGGATGATTTGTGAACTTTCCCCGAGGAATAACTCACAGCACAAAACAAGAACAAAGGTTGAATATTAGTTCAAGACCAGGGAACCACGAGCCTGAATAAGTTTCAAGTGAGAGTTACATCTCCGAAAAAGACGAGACCTCTATATCTCCATAAGCACACTGGCTACAAATAGCAGCAGTGCTGCCTTCGTTGTCAGGTGAAGTGTACCAGCTGCAGGAAGAGTATGCTAGGTATCAATTGCATCACACGAGTGTCTCTAGTGCCAAAAGGATACATCCGATGACTCTCAAATCTGACCGACAGGGAAGACGAGCCACTTCAAAGTTCCAAATTGTTGTCGTAAGGAGAAGCGGGTGTAGCGAGAAATATGAATGCGGAACACGAGAAGATAGAAACACTGTATGTTCAAAAGCAGTAAATCAAGTACAGCTACTCAGAGAATACTAAAGACCTAATAGGCTACAGGTGATTGAAAACAATTCGAGTTGCTATCGACAACAATGTAACGCGGTCCGGGGAGGTTGCTTCTAAGAGTCCACTCTCATGGGTTTACGTCACGCCACAGTTTGTAATTCGGAAGTGAACTTTCTGAATCGTAAGATATGTGCGCCCAAAAATACGATTTAAATATTAGGTGATTTTTAGTATTGTTATTTAATTACCAGTATAAGCGAGGTAGCCTGGAATCGGTAATAAATTCGTTGGTATAGCATTTTCCTCAAAGGGATAATGCAGTGCTTTATGATAGAAAATCACGATAAATAATCTTGAGAGTGGTTAAAGAAAGCCGAAAAAATTGCCAGCAGAGTGTATTGTTGCACAATCAAAGTAGAAGATTCAGTTTACTAGTGACTAACAACTCGGAGGTCCGGCTGGCAAGAAAACTGAGTCACACACGAATAAAAGATTTTTCCATGCGGCATGCACTCAGCAACTTAATTCGGAGATTAGCGAGAGTTCAGGCAAGTGGAACACATTACTCGCTTTCACGGAAGACGAGACGAGTCAGAACGGCTGAGATATGAACGTGACCTGCTCAGTGTTTTGTCCGATTATATATATGTATATGGTGAGGTGCGGGGACGTCCCAGATGTTACAATCAATGACAATGCATGGATGACGTAATTTTCGGATGGACCAATACCAGAATCCCGGGAAGGTATTATTATTATTGTTATCATTAGTGTTACTGTTATCTCGCTACGCACAACTTCCCTATAAGAGAAAAAAATCGCGTATGTGGAAGAAGCAAAGACATTAGTTCCGGCCAGTGCTAATCGCAGAAAAATAACTAACTGGCTAACCCAATTCGGACTGTCAAATGATGCAATAAATTCTGACAGGTACATAAAGATCGCCGACAACGTGTTTATCGCTTTGTTCTTGCTTCGACCCATATTATGTTTGAACCTCCTTTTCAAGAACAAAAAAATTCAGTCGGTGCAGAAAATATTTCATTTGGAGGGACTACTGTACTACGCTCTTCAATTCTGTGAGTACCAATACTAATCACCTGGCAATACGCTCCGGATTCGATTGCCTCTTCACAGAACCAACTACTCAAAAGAAAAGAAAATACGCGGAATAGTCAAAGTTAGCATATGAAACAGTAAGCCGAGCAGATGAGATTTTGGATGCAAGAATGCCACTGATTGCGACGCTGACCCATGTCACCTACTATCTCCAGCTAACCACCTAGAGGAATCTCGCGGACACTAACCCAGTAGTTTAAGTGTTTCTACAGAAACCAGACCACTGGTTAAACTTTCAATTACCTATTTTCCATGTCATCGACTGATTACTTTGATTAGTCAACAAACCATTGCCTGCCTCGGACAACAGTGTACAACAAGGCAGTGGTTTGGTGGACACGTACAAAAAGTGTCTCAAACACCTCGGCCAATTCTGGTTCAATTTGTCCTTAATATTGAACCCCAGGGACCCAGTACTTTAGGCCTAAATTCTAAGTTACTGAGAAAATTCTCCCACCTTATTCTACCAATTCTACGAATGCAACAGTGTCCAAAGACCAAAAGACTTCCCAAATATCCAAAGCGCATAATGTTACCAAATTTGCTGCAGCTGTGTATACACGACCTGTGGACCATAGCCGGTTGGCGTGGAGATCCCACAGAGGCATCGAGTTGGTGAACGTCAATCAAGCTCTGCTCAATGTACAACTACCAGGTGAGATACAGCTATCCAAGTAACTAAATGAATCCACCTTAACAAGTTGTTGCTCCGCAAAAACAAGGTTCGGATTTGAGTCAATCCAGTCCTGTCACACTATTTTAAATTTCGAAAATGTAAAACGCAGCCCGGATGCAACCGCATTGTTTCATGAAATAATTCACCATCAGTAAGGATCGATCGCTGTGTGCTAGTGGACAGTAATCGAGCAAATCAGTGACGCATAGATGTAACATCATGTGGTGAAGTTCAACAAACCATTCAGAGCCTGCCCGGTAGCGTAGTGGCTAAGGCGTTCGACTCAGAATCGTTCGTCCCGGGTTCGCGTCCCAGTTCGGGCGCGGCGCGGTTGATATGCACTGCTGATGATTCCTAACAAGGATGAAAAAGCTGTCCGCATATTCTAAATCCTGTCTGGGTAAATACTAATGTCACAATTCTCATGCGAGAATAGGTCTATCTCCATAGCTGTCTTAATGACAAACGATAGGGGACGGTGAAGTGTAACAACCCGACGAACGTTATTCTTCGTGGCGAGGTTTGGATGACTGGCCACTGCAAGCATGAACTAAGTTTCGGCTGTTTGAACAGGGGGATTGCTTTGATGAACTTGTCTGTTGTCAAAAGCTGTACTATCAACTGAGTCGAACGCCGATTTCATATCAAGCAAGACAGCCATTATGGGTCTACGAAAAAAGGTGCCTATATTCTAAGATTTGTCGCATAGTAAAGAATCGCCCAAGAGAATCTCAAACGGGAAGGAAACCCGGGTTAGAAGACTGTAAATACACTTCATGAGTACTAGATAATCGGCGAAGGGTAGTGCCCGTAGTACTACGCTCTTAGAATTAATGCAATAAAAGGGGCAAACCTCGCTGTCACAAAAGACAAAAAAAACTTAGGGAAAATCAGTAAACGGGGTGGCGAAATTTTCAACAAAGCGGAATCAAACAGCATCATATTATATCGAGCTTGGTATCAAGGTGAAGTAAAAGATAGCGATGGAATTCAAAGAAGATCAAAACCATTCATATGACTGGAATTTCAGATTAGCAAATTTGATCCAAACGGTGTGGTGGACGAACCAACAAACGCATTATTTGAATTCTGCTTAACCAGACTGAAAAACGGATGCTTTTGAGGCTTGGTGGATCGTCTTAAAGAGATGCGTGCATAGTATCCGAAAATATCTAATATCCTTTAATTACGCACCGGAAGGACCTGGACGGTCGGACCTATGATACGTTTGTGGGTTTCAATACTTGCTTTTGGGCTTGTTGGCGTGTTTTGCTAGCTGCTTTTTCTTTTCTGATGGAAAACAGTGCTCTGTCAACAATGGCACACACAAAATCTAAGTTAGGGTTCGGTGAATAAACACAGGATATGATGGTCTTTCATCCAAGGAATCAACCTCTAATCATATCCGGTGGCATCCGGGGCATCGCATAACCGATTTAAATTTTCGATTTCTCAAAAAATGGTATTGGGAAGAGGTTAATTAGAAGAAACGAATGCTGCCGAGTAGAATCACGAGCATCGTCCGGAACAAGTCAACCATGATAATGAAGACGGGACAACACGAGCACGAGAGGATAACGCCATTTTCTTACGAAAATAAACAAAAAATCAGAGAACAGAGGAAATTCACCATCTGCTGACAGTGCATCACCTTCCACGAGTTGTTCCCTGTAGAGTCATGCGAAGAAAGATAAGCCATGGACAGAAAGAAAGATCTCACCTGTATGGCCTGCTCGGCTAATCGTTCGGTTCGAACAAACCATTGTTCGCGCACCACAGGCTCAATTACATCACCGGATCGAGAACAAATTGGCAATACAGTACTCTGTCCGGAATCGGAAATATCTTCACGCTTTCGATACAGGCCCAGATCCGTAAGCCTTTTGACTAATTGTTGACGAGCTATAAACCGCGGCAAGCCCTGGAAATAAAGCACAGTAGACATCAAGCTAAGAAACGGAATGGTGGAATTACATTGCCACGCCGAAAGCAGCAGAAAGATTTGGAGTATATTTGACGAACAATTCATGGTTATTTGAAGATCAAACCTCGAGGGACTTAGAAAATTGGTTGTCCTAGGACCGAATCAAATTAAAATTTTTTTCAAGTACAAGGAAGAAGTGTCGACAGTTTGATTCACAAAGACCATGAAAGTTGTTTGTCTCAGAAACAGAGACATATTCAACAGTAGAATCACAAACAGGGGTGAATTGAAATGTCCTGGGAGAGAGTTGACTTACCACAAATTCACCACCGATCTCAGTCACTCGCCCGTTGTCATCAAGCATATTGAGAGCGGGCAACCCAAGCCGTCGCGATGCTTCCCAGTCCACGGCGCTGTGACCAGGGCTAAGCTTAACTACGCCTGAAGAAGGAGACATTGAGGGTGAAGTACAAAAGAACACCTTCGTAAAGTTTGGTTTTGACACTTTTTACAAGTGTAAAATAGATCCAGATGTTTTAAACTGCAAAATATGCTTATTTAAGATTTCTACCTGAACACACACAATGAGACTAGAACTTGACATGGAGTGACAGCTTGTATGCCTCCATGACACAACGAGCTATACACGATGGCCTAACTCAAGCCGAAGATTCAATCATACCTGGAAGGCCCATGGGTAGAGGTCTGACGATGTAGTCTCCTGGTCCTCTCGGTCGAGGGCTGGCCTAGGTTGGAAGGGCAATCGGAAAAATGAATGGAAGGATAATCGATCCAATTAGATGGACCACCACTCAGCTACAACCATCTATTTTGCAGTCAGGTTTTGTTAGAACAAAAGGCTTTGGTTGAAAATCCTAATCGTTCATTCGCTTAGTACCTGGACTCCCTAGCAGTACCCGCCCATCAATCCCCATGAGTTACACGTTTATGAATAAATCCATACCACACCGGTAGTCGGGCAGGATAACCAACACCACGTTGCCCATTGAATCGAATGGAGTGGGTGCTGAAAATCATGCTACTATTCAGAGTTCACTCTTTTTTATTCCATTTGTCTCTTCAGAACCCAAACAAATTCCTTTGAGCTATCTGCTTATCCAAAATGTCCCCACCAATAACAACCATAGATACGAAGCAATTCATTCACAAAGGGTGCAGTAAGTGGTATTCAACCTGAGAAAGCCATATCAACTTTGGGATCTAGAATCTGACATCGTAATGACATCAGACACCTTTAACACACGCTGGAAAACTTAATGCATTCGAAGCTTGTTTAGGTGAGCACTGCTCCTTGCCCACTCAGCAAACAGATAATTGGGACAGATTTCTCCAATTTCGCATGGACAATCGTGTTCCTGTTCAGCCCGAACTTCGGATTCCGTTTGTCACCAACTC
>LUCM01010902.1:46641-73170 GCA_008360955.1 Fasciolopsis buskii | reverse complement strand
TGTGTGTTGGCTACTGTGGCATTTGTATCTTTTCTTTTCGGTGCAGGTCCACTTTTTGTTCGCCTTGAATATGCACACTTTTTATACGAACGCAACTGTGGGGAAAAGGCAGTGGTCAGTGGGGCTTGCTTTACTGTTCATCGCTGAACGATGGTGATGACTACACATAGAAAAGGTCGATGCATCTAGTCCGGCTGCCGTAGGTGAAAGTGAACCATCACCCTGAGCACAGAATCATACCGACACAGCGATGCAATTGCACAAAGTGCTTGTACCGGTCAATGGTTTTGGTCTTTGTTTACATGTATGGATTTAAGTGCATTTTGCCTTCATTTGTGCAACATCGAAAGTTTTTGCTCCGCATGATCGGTGCAAGTTCATGAGTGGAATCGACATTCTAAGCCCTAATTTCCCTTATAATCCATATATGAAATGCGATTGATCTCGGGGGCCTTGTACTCCACACACCCATCCGAATCTCACGTGTTCTATGAGCTGAGCTAAGAGGCAATGCTGATGTATACACACATTGTGAGCTTGATTCTTGGTCATAAAAGTTGGACTGCTTCCATTAACTTTCGTTAGGTCCATAACTCCGGTCTCTTAGGGCCAGTGCTTATACCTTCGGCCATCTCCAGCGTCCTCAGTCTGATGGCCTTAACTTCGCCGTACAAAGCGCTGGTCTCAGATCGACCATAATGTCATCGGACACCGTTGACGTGGTTCAGTCGGGGACTTCCAAACGTTCTGGTCCACATCGTGACCCGAGCTAACTTTTATTTGTACTGCTCTGTGATTGCACCAACATGAAATTCACGCCTCCTGCACAGCTGAATGTAGACGATAATCGCCAAATTCAATTCCAATTGCAGCCCTAAACATATAATAGTCACAACAAAATGGCAAGGATCAGAGAGGAGAATGGGGGCAGATCAAAGCTCTGTGCGTCGAGTTATGCACACCTCCTCGACCGCAGTTGCTCTGTTGGATGCTTGAGGATCCACCCCTCCGGATGCCACACAAAATAGGACGCGAAAATCTCTGAGGTCAAATGACCAGGAGCCTGAGAAGTAACTACGAACGATAAGGGGTGGGGGAAATGAAAAAGGGCACAGTATCGGAAATAGTTGCAACCTTTGCCGACTGATTAGTAGTACCAGTCCACGGAGGTAAAATGCAAGCGAGATAATCAAAAAATCCGATGGCTCAATGGTTCACTCTTAAGAATGTCTTCAATTTCGTCATTGAACTAATATGGCCAAACGAACTGCATTGGAATTACGTAAACCTAAGTCGATTGTACCATCGGTCGTAGTGTGACGGGCACACAACTCGGCAACCACACGTTACGTAATCCGGATAGTTTTGTTAGACAAAAGTTGACCCGTAAGCATAACCCTTGCCACATCCTTTCCGATTGAATGAGTGGGCCAGTTTTAAAGGTAACGATAAATCCTTCCATTACTTCTCTCCTGAATTTAATGGTTTTGGCTAGAGAATAAAACCAACAAGAACATATTCACTTACATAACAATAATGGGTCCTTTCATGATCATAGTCAATTATCTCCTGTAAAAAAAATGTTTGATTCGTTTAATTGATTTGTGAATGCATCAAACCATGGTTCTGACTATTATTCTCTTTCCCTTCCCACCGGCCTATGGTCTGAAAAACAGAAGTTCATTATGATGAATGAAATGTGATTACGTAGTCTGACCAGGTAATCAATAGATGACTTGCGCAATATACTTCGGTTTGACCTCGCAGCTCAGCTGATGGAGAATGTGTGTCACCAAAGCACAACCGGTATCGGATAGGAGATACGAATATCACTGAGGGACATGATAATTTAAAAAAATCTGTTGAGTGCTATATCTGCGCTGACGCGTGTGAGCTCGCCACCGCCACTGTGTACCAATTGATCCGGCTGACACGAACAAACGCACGCATTGAAGGACAGAGGTCGATCCAGCGGACAACTACGGATAGTTCCATATGATGAATAAACACACGCGTGAGCGCCTAGGTATCTAGTCTGGTTAAGCTTTGATACTGATTGGCTCTCGGTACGTAACAGACTAATCAGTTCCCGTACCTCAGTCTGCTGATGGTTCACGCTACGTACGTCTGAGGCGTCCGGGGTGGTCATCCAGGTCGCTTCTCCTACTTCACACAAGTTGCGTGAGTGCTCAAGTGCATGCTGTACCCAATTACTGGCAAATGTGCATATGAGCTACTACACACACTGCAAGAGTACATGCTTTCGAAAAAACAATAGGAACTTGTCGAGTTACCCAAACCACATTTCACTTAATTCACGTAACCTGAGCGACTAGCTCCTGAGAAAGAGTTCGTTGGATGAATTCCAATCGGAAAGAATTGAAACAAAGACTTACTACTTTTTGTAACACGTCGGGCGCTTTTCTTCCCTGAGTATTGGTCCATGTTCAGGCAACACTAGCACACTGTAATCAGGTCTGACGCCCCGCCAAGCCCGTCCGAGAATACTTACTAATATTTTGTTAATCACGTGGCGCCATTACCACCCTGAAAACTTTTTCGTTTCATACTGAGCTAGCATAATAACGACGAAAAACATTATGGAGTGAAATGCATCCCAAGGTTTGAGCGTTACATCTCCTCGAGCTATTTTATCCGAGATTTTTAATTTCATCTTTGGATTTCCAATGCGATGGTCATAAAGAAACATTTTTTGACTGAAGTACAATGAGTCATTCAAGTGGAAGTATAGACGCAAAACCCTGTCTGTGAGTTTCTTTCTTGCTTCTTTTTCCAATGGATGGTGAAAAAAAACTGACAAAATAAGTCTCTGTAAACGGAAAGTTGAAACAGGCCGCGAGTGAACAAAGACTGACCGGTGCCCTTGGATGGGTCGACCAACTGCGCATCGGCTACAATCGGTATCCGACGTTGATTCGGACAGAATGGATGTGTCACACAGCGTCCTATCAAATGTGCATAACGTGGATCATCTGGATGAACCACCAGAGCGGTATCTGCAAGCATTGTCTCCAGTCGCGTTGTGGCCACAACAACTGACCTCCTATCGATCGGGTCCCGTGGATTACTAAAAACGGGAGGAAAAATAAAAGATGTGCAAAACTACTTCATCATTGTTGGATGACCTAAATACACCAAATTCCGATGGTTCATATGCAACAAAAATGTTGCTATCGAGTTAGGAAGAGGCCAACTCTTTATTCCCGTTGTTTCAAATGGATTTCTGTGGAATGATTGGAAAAGACTAAAACAAACTGCTATTAACTAGATTAAAATAGGACAAATTTTTCAACGTATTCATCTTGATCGAGGCAATTCGGCCGTAGATGTGCAAAATTGATAGTATTAGTTAGGATACAGCCGTTTATGACTGACACCGGCATGATATGAAAATCTAACATTGACTCATTCACATCCCTACAGATAGTTTCGATGAGGATCTATCATCTTCCTTGTAAATCGGTCCAATCACGGATTCGGACCATTCTAAAAGACAGACTGAAATTATTCTGTGAAAATTACCAAGAAATTAACCTGGTACATATCGGTTACCAGTCACTGTACACGTACAGAGAAATTCGGGCGTGAAACAAACTTTGTTGGTGATAATGCTGAATACTGCAGTGAGAGATTTAGTGTGAATTTTCAAGTAACTAAGCGTGCCGTAACAACAAGTTGAATGTTCACATTCCATGATGAATAATTATATATATATATATATATATACATAAAGATTGTGATTGTTTTCTTTAGAAGTGAAAGTAATGAAGAAACCATCGATGAGGAGATTACCACAGGTGTGGCAAGTCTAAGGTAGTCTTTTGTTACTCACTTTTCGGCATGGATTGCTTAATTGTATTCTGCAATCTTCCTAGATTTTTTCTTCTAATAGGGCTATAATCAATAACATTTGCATTGCTCCGTCATTGTATCCTAGGAAATTTTGACTATGCCTCTTTATCTCAATTAACTGCATTCGGCCTGAGGGATTTATACATCTCAAACACTAGCGGAGCTGCAAATCTTGGTAGAGACCTCTTCGACAAACCTAACATTTTTCCGTTAAGCTCTGTGCTGCTATCTCTACGACCGATCACTGAGTCATCGTTCTGAGATCAAAAATTTATCCACGTCTTGCTCAATAGGCCTTTGTAAAATCTAAGTTCTTCGCAAGTATTTTACATCCCAGACATTCTCTTAAGATAGTTCTCTCGTGTTTTCAGTTTTACATTTCATCTCACCTTCAAATTACCCAGACCTTTTATCCTTACCGAGCAGAAAACTTCTGATTTGTACGAACCCTTTGAGAATGTTTTCATACTCGATGAATGGGTGACATTCCTCTATATGAAAAGAATGCACTGATTCAAAGAACATTTACAAAGTCGGAAACAGTGAAACTGTCAAGGATGTGTCTCACATCCACAAAAACGAGATCAGGCATGTTGACCTTAGCTTCGCCGATCAACCTCAAAGCAGTCAGGACGCAAAACTTATCGACACTGATTTGAATGCCCTGTGGTCGAAAGGAAAGTTAGCCTTCTTGTTCATTCAATAACGACTTCTCAATGTTGCATTTATTAAACCTGCCACATTTATTCCTTCAACGTACCTCTTCATTAGCTATACAGATATCGAACCTACAGCCAAAATGTGAAGTTTTTTAATCGTTAAAAACTACCCAGTTACAGCCACGGCTGGGTCAGCCGTTTTATCTCCAAGTTTCCCTAAGCATGGTGCACGTATTTTGTTCGAATTCGCAGTCTTTCTGATTGAGAATTCCTTATAAACATGGGTCATTCCGCCTCGCTGGAAAGTCACAATATTCGATTCAGCTCCTAGGTGCACACCATCCACCATCCTTTTCAAGCAACCCCATCCTACTTCCTTTGCTTCGACCACCTTGAAACCTACTGAGTGCGTAATATTCGATAACCTCTTAAGGTAAACTGATTACACTCGGTCACTTCCAATTTGTCAACAAACCCCAAAGGAGCACCCCTGTAGCTTTACGGTATTTATTACATTCGATCCGTGAATCAGTGACCAACTCTGCAAAACCCATTAGATGTCATTCGTTTGACTATTATTTTGCCTTTTGATTTCGTTCCTAGATTTATTTTACTTTAGATGGTTCCGTATTTGCTAAATATTTTAATAGCCGTATCTTAAAACATAAGATTTTGTGGAAAGTCGTCTGAATTTTTAACTAATGGCTCCGGTGCTTTCCAAGATGTAGTATTTTGCCGTTTATTTTCGCCACTTCTGCGAATGGCCTTTCCGATAGATCACCTCATTCTGTGATCAATTATAAGGATGATGTTGCAGTATGCCACGTCGCATCGATTTCCGATGATATGGACGGTCCAACTTCGATCCTCAAAAACATCGCGAACTTCTTAAAAGAAGTGATCTTTCACCGAGCTCATCTAGATATTCTAAATACATCCTCACCATGTCTCATTCCGCTTCCCGCAACGGACCGTATAACTTGCGTAATTTTTGTCTTCTCAAAATCAAACCTGTTCATTACCTTGGAGATTCTCTATCCTCTACTCTGCGCTGGCCTACGCAAATCATCGACTGGGTTCACATAACGGCGTCTATCGTTTCCAATCCGAAGGCTAAACTAATCTTGTATAGTGTCTAATGTTATTTCCGTCTGTTTCTTGGTACATCCTGCTCATTTCACTCTGTTATTCACCTATTTTCTTCCTTGGGTTAATAAAAAGACTTTGGTCTGTTATACCGTGGCTTCCTTTGACTAGACAAGCTTTTTTCACTCCGTGTTCTGATGTAGTCAATAACACGTCATACACGTAGGTGTTTGTGCGAAATCCGCACTCAAGATCAGCAAAGATTGCTTGCTCCCTCTACATGATGGATTCCCCAAATGTCACACCGACCGCAGACGTTTTTCCTATTCTACCCGCAAGTGTAAACAACCACAAAAATTCTTGTGCTTCGTCCCGGCCAAGTACTGGTGGAGAAAGATCCGGCTACTACAGGGGTGTGGATCAACATTTTCTAACTTACATCATGTTATTCTCGAATTTTTACCACCGGAGTTGTTATTATACTATGAAAGGTGGAAATTCTTGATTTTTACTAAATTTCCGTTGAAATTCAATCTTAGGCTTGTGAAATTCGAATAATATAACATAATGCAATACAATACTATATCCATATATGCTTCTCTAGCCCATCGTTTCCTAGCGCATGATTTCTTCGATGATGAAATTCAGTCAGTGAGTGCTCGCCCAGCGTGCCACATACACGCCTAACGCCCTCAATATTGTCAGGAGGATTTCTTACACAAGTATATCAAAACGAGTGATTGCAAAAGATTCAACACTGATGGCTTATACACTACTTGCAAAAATTACTGACGAACGTGTTAGGTTGTAGTTCCGTAAACTTATGGAACTTTTCGAATACATGGGAGATGGATCATAACATAAGACTGTTGTGTAAGAAGGAGTTCACGAATGTCCACTAATGCGGAAGGAAGGATGGTTTTCTAAAACAGGACGAGGAAGTAACAAAACCTAGGGAGACTTCAGGAATCCACAAATTATGATTGAGTTACTGTATAAATTACCATTGAAAACAGCAGTAGAATTAAGAGATATACTGAACAGACCAAGAGACAGAGACAGTGTACAGGTACATGGCTTACCAGTCCGCAAGGGGATAGGCGAAATAGTCCACGATACCGAAGGTTTGAGGCTTTGAATAACCGGGAACAGGAATTCTTGTGGCTTTATGCAGTTCCACGTTATCTACCTTTATCAGGCATAAAGATGAAAATTATCAGGTGACAGATCGTGCTCAAGATTGGTGAAAAGAGACAAAATATGTATCAATATGTAGAAGTCAAAATACCGAGGACGGAGTGTTATAGTGGAAAAATCTGTATTATCCGGCGATGTAAAAACGCCTCATAATGTTCTCATTAATTTGTGAATGATTCACATTAATGAAAGATTTGTTGCCTTAGTATAGGAGCCATGCATCACCATCCCCCGGCCTTTAGAGCACAATCGAGATAATGACAAACTGAGCTTCAAACAGTTCGACTAACAAAAAGACATCACAAAGATAGTGTCCCAGTCCGTGATGAAGCCAAACGATATCATGGATGTTAATTTCGATAAGAAATTCAAGCCTATCCAGACAATATCAACAATACGGTACCTTGTCAATCATATCGACCACTTTTTTCCACTTCGCAAAATAATTTTCCGCATTGAACTTCCGAGTCAGTATTTTTCATGAATGGCATTCTGACATCAATAAGGAATTTCGAAACTTAGAAATTATGCAAAACAAGGATATAGATACTAGGGAGCAGAGCTGTCACTTCAATCGTCAATAACTTCGCACAGCAATATTATTCCCCTAATTTCACTGTAATCGACAAGATCAACATATAGATAGAAGTGCGCACAGCGCGCATCGAGTCGTTATTTCTTATTTTGTCCGTTTTGCTTCAAGATTGCTCGTCTTGAGCAGCTGAAACTACAGCATTGCACAATTGCTTGAACCGCCAGTATCATTACCGCCAAAATGTTTAAGTTTGATTCGCCACTTTCAGTTGTGGCAAACTGCGATTTGATTGGCTGACGTGGCCGCCGAATCAATCACGGATTTTTATCGCCTCACGATTGAATAGATCTGACGTCCGCGCTTGCCCTAACTACTAAATTTTTGTGCGTGATCGGCAGTGTAGTCGGTCTTTTATTCATGACCGTCAATCGTTTAAAATCTTAGACCACTGGATCATGTGAACGAAGATCAAAACGAAAACAAACGTGTAGCTGACTTTTTCCGCCCGTTTCGTTTGCCAAAATAACTGCAATTTCGCGCATGTGATACGAAATGACTGCATTCGTAATCCGATTATTCCTGGGTTGATGAGGGGTTCGAAAGTAGTGGTGTTTTTCCGGTTGTTATTATTTTTCTATCACTATTGTTTCACACAGTTATTCAAAATAACAAATGTTATCCTACAGTGGCGTCATTTTAAATTATCCACGGTTAATCCCGCGCTCCGTTGAACCTAGTTTCCTTGGGCATTCGGTTAGAAACTGAGGCAAACGCTTCAGGTGGTCAGTGGGCACCAAAAAAAAAAACAAAGAGCAGAAGCAGGAGAGAGTTACTGTCAGATATAATTCAATGAACAAAACGCTTATATCATCAAGTTCATCTACCTATAACTGGTCTATTTCAAGTCATTCGGTATCCCCGAATAAGATTAAAGCCGTTGGAACTGCCTTTGTCAAAAGAGCTAGTTGCATGCACAATTGAACTCGATGGATGTATATTCCGGTGGTATGATAACGTTTATCTGGTGATGGTGGTGAGCCTTTCATTCCTACATTCAACTTCAATTGATTAAAAATTTAACTGGACGTCCATCCGTTGCAAACCACCGGGTCTTAGTGTATTTCGTTACATTGTGTGTATCAATGTTTCCTATGCACCTACTAAGCAGATGTACAATTTTAGGCGATTTATAAACGGGTTGTCCAATCACCACACCACCTAAGTTGAGCATTCTTTGTGCGCCTTCTCTGGTAGCTCCAACAGGCTGGTTACCTCTTTTTTGTTGTCTCTTGGTTTCCCCAATCTTGAACAGTTTTCCGCACGTAACGATGCTTTTTCTTCCAGTTCTGTTAAACTATCCGAATAGCGTTTGTGTTTAAAAGTGAACTCCCACTGGAATATTTCTTTACTTTCATATTCGATGGCTTATTGAAAAAGCAAATCGTTAACCCGACCCACAATCCTAACCCACATTGTGGCCAGGCCCTTTTTCTCTCGGAAGAAGTTGCACATGTTGACCACATCCGTCGGTTTCACTCTTTTTTCTGCTATTTCTTTTCGAAATGCGGATATACGAACGAATACATAAGCTTTTAAAAGTGCCTGTTGTCCCACCGAGATATTTTACGTCCGACATGGCAGGTTTTGTGCTCTTACTCAAAACGATTGCCTTGGGCTTAATAAGAAGCATACAACGTTGGTTTGCGGCACAGAAAAACATTTTACTACCACCATTCAACTGAAGTAAGAAGACTGAGCGGACTGTATACGAACGGTCTTTCTGTTAGTAAAAGCTGACAGGAGGTTTGGAAGTCATGAAATAACTGCGTACTTCAATACCAAAATCCAACCCCGACGCCCAACAACTTAAACATCAGTTCCGCGGAAGCTCTAGCCAACATGTTGTTCTTCACTCGCTGCTTATCATAAGCGAATTCTTGTTTCACAAAGTTCACTTCTAAGAACTTTACCGTAGGTTGAAAGTAGTAGGTATTATGGAGTTCACCTATTCTCTTCTTCATTACTTCTCAGTTTATGGCCCCTTTGCCTAACCTTTTTATATTTTAGCTTCTTTTTAACAAAGACGTCACAATGAACATCATTTTCAGGAAAGGGTCTGCGGGAGGCTAATATGCATACACCTGAGTATTGGGAACCGGTTAGAATAAGACCCACTTCTAAAAAAATATCGGAGAACTGCCGATCTAGTGCTCGATTTTCACCTATCTCAACGATTTTCCGGAAAATACTGCTTATTCATATTATAACGGCGCTCAGCCCCTATCCCATGCGGCCTCCAGACAAACCTCTAGTGTACACACTCGACGTAAGCTGCACAGCTCACTGGGTTGCTTTTTTCTTGCATTGTATTGTATTGTATAAACTTTTGCGTACAATAATTGGTCACATTTCGGTCAAAACGTGTGAGGGCAAAAAATAGCAGAAAAAATAAATAACTAAAATAAAAATGTACTCATCACCTCGTGAAAAATATAAGAACTCATGGAGAAATAATCATGAGACATTATGACAGGTTGCGCAGGAATTCGGTTTGCCAAAATTCGTACTAAATATGGGACAGCGGAGTTCCTATAGATATTGATTCTGGACGGTATGGAACGAAAAGCGGATCGTGTAGAAATATGAGAGTGACACTTTGATGGATCGTTGTGCGGAAGATGTGTGGGATCAGAAAGAATTTTGTGAGCAAATTCCTCACATGCTGATAAGTGTTGATCACATAGATAAACGAACAATTCAGTTAGTAATACGAAGGACACACGGCTAATAACTGATAGCCTCCAGTGAAGAATTTTAAAGTTTTTTTTAATTAAACCTGGAAATATAACTGGAGAACAGTAAAGAAGATTTGGAAAAACACATTGGTATACAAATCGGGAGATGGTGCTGTTTCACCTTGTAGTGCCGAAGCTGATGGTGGATCCCCCACAGGAAGGGTTGTTTTCACGACTACCTTCGACTCCAATGTTCGATGTGCTCTTGTTCGGATCCTCCGCAAAAAGAGCAGGCGTCACTGTCACAAATATTTCACGTAACTATTTTTACAGTCGAGGTACGTCTACATTCTATTAAGAATAAGTCTAGTTACATCGGGAGTTTTCCAATGAGGGACTGCATTCTTTTTTCTCAAAACACTGACAAACTCCCTGTTTAACCTAATTTCGTTGGTTTCGAGTGTCCTAACAACGTTGCTTTTGGCTCTTCTTGCACGATATAGTTACTACACAAGTGCAGTGTAAGGGGCATGCGCCATAACCGCCAGTGTCCATTACAAGATGTGGAGGAACCGGTAACCATGATCCCAAAACGCGAACAAGGTACAAAAACGCAAGATCATAATAGGTCAGATGTGTTAACGAGTCGAGCGATAGTGAATTGCTGTCAATCTTCAATGTGATCGGGAATTCGAATCTCGGATTTCCTAGAGATGACAGACAGAACTCCTGGGTCCATGTTTCTGAGATCTGTCCCAAAGTGAAAACATGGTCAATACAACCCCGACTGGGATGGACACCAGCTTTTTTTGCACGCAAACACCCTTCGCCAGTACTAGCTAGTCCACGGGGGATAATGCCAGCAAGCAGTTTAGACGCAAGGATTGCTAAGTTAATTACTCAATGGTTTTCAAATGAGGACCTGTCATCTTTTTTTGACTCGGTACAATCACCGATTCACACCGGTCCTTAATAATTTTTCCCTCCCCAAAATGACCCAGGAGTTTCGTCAACTCGCAACTGTCCATGAAGAAGGATGCCAACAGTCCATCTGGTTCACCTGCCTTGTGCTTTTTAAGAAAACCTCCATCACGGATGGACGACTGATATTCACTTGCACTAGCTCTTTTGCAGGCCCGAGTGAAAGGCCCATTTTGGCCATGGGCCAACTAAACGTCCAACTTAAAGTGTTCTGCCCAACGCGCCAGCCGATGTTCCTGAGAGTGAAACAATGTGTGGCCGGATTCCCTAACCATCTCGCTTACAACCAGTTTCTGTGGATCAGTATTCCCAGTCAGTCGGTAAATATTACGACTATTTCTGATCGCCGCAATTTTTCTATTTCCTACAGTTTTCCTTTCCACTACTGTTCGTAGTTATTTTTCAGGTTCCTGGTCAGTTGACATTCCAGGGATTTACACGTCTCATTGCATCCGAGAGGGGGGCGCAGATCTGTGAGCATCTAAAAGAATAACTGAATTCGAGGATATCCACCGATTCTGAGGTTCACGTCGGAAGGAGTTCCGCACGGTAGGTGCCGATTAGTGCAGGGCTTCTTTCACCTGCTCCCGGTGTTCGACTGGGGGCTTTTCTATAAAGAAAACCGCGTCAAATGCATCAACCAGAACTGAAGTTTCGATTATCGTCAAGAATCAATTGTGCAAGACATGTAAATTTCGTGTTAGTGAGACCAGAGACGGCGCGAACGAAAGCGAACTTGGACCAAAACACGATCTGAGTTCACAAATGAGGATTAGAATGATGAACAATACCTGATTGATTGAGTTGTGCCACCGTTGACGGATAGTAATGTGATTAGTCTGAGTCTAAGGCTGTGAAGGGAGAAAGAATGTCACGTGGCCCGATGTAGCATTTGTTGCAAAAACTGAGGTTCGCCAGAAACAGTTAGTGGTCGGAACAACGTCCTTTTAACAGTCCCTGCGGAACCTGCCTGTGGTCTCAGCAAAGCTGCTGTCAGGGGCGGATACGCAGATTCGACGAACAAACAACCATGCCTCAGTCGACTGCTGATGGCAAGTACAGAACCGTTTAACCAAAATGCATGCAGTTAGCACGGTTAGCACGCCCAGGGCGATTACCAATCCAGCAAGATCGTGAGCGCTGAAAACCGGATCACCTGACACGCGGAAAGTGAAGCGAGTGAATGAAGTTGCACCTGAGCTACGAAGAGTGATTACGGAAGTGAGACGTTGCATACGTGTTTCGAAGACACAGCATAAACCTCTTTTATAATATTAAAAAATTCCGGTTACGGAGGTCCGTTGCTTTACCTAGTTTAGCATGCAGACATTGAAGGTATCGAAGTGAAGTAAACCCTCAAGTTTAAATAATATGTCCAAAGTATTTCCTGCCCTTTCACTAATGCTGCCATCATATAAATCTTTGAAGCCACAATTCTTAGTGGCATCTTACATGGTTCCTATCACATAAGAACGGAAACTAGCAGGGTTCCCAGTAGAAAGTGCACTGGAGGTATTTGGGCGAACGACAGTGAGTGTCTCTCTACATTGGAGAAAGGGATTTCCTTTGGTAACATTTGCCGGGGGCTTTGAGCCAAAAGCCTGACCCACAAAGCAGTGAGATCCCATATCCTTTTTCGGTTCATTCCATCAATGCACCTTGAAACAAAGATTAATGGTTCTCCTTGATCGTTTGGTGCTGCTGAGTGGGAGTGCAGAACCTGTTAAATTCACTTTCGAATTCCAAAACATCTATGTAAACATAACTCTCATCCTTTTCTTTGTTTCTGAATGCGTTCTACCAATCTTGTTCTCGTTTCCATGATGTTTCTGGCTTTATCATAGAATCACTTCACAGTTTTTGTCTGGTCGTTCTTTGATTTCCCGTATCTTGTTGGGGTTATTGTTAAGGTCTGCGGGACAAAGTGGTCAGTGCCGTTGTTTGGAAAATCAGCGAGTGGATAGAGAAACTCACCTCAATGTCTGAAATGGCGGATTGAAAGTGACAACACCAGGAAACTATGCTGCTATCTCGATACACTAGATTGGCATCGTACAACCGAATGAATGCTTCAATCACCGCGCGGGAACGTTTCTGAATTGGGGAAACAAAGTGATACGCAAGGTAAGAGCGCAAATGACATATTAACCAATCCAAAGAACTATGTGCTCAAGAGGCAGAATTACGGGTTTCGGCTAACACTGTCTAGTCAAAGAAATTATGTCAATTGGTAAGCCCGTTTATAGGACGAATCGGGGCAATCTGTGTCGCAAGCCTTAGGGTTTACTCAGTGTGCTACTTTCTGAGCATTCGTTTTGTGCAAGCGACAAAGAAAAATGGATGTGATTGAAAATTGGCAACTGAACAAAGGTGGAATGCGAATAGAGAGGTTGGAGTACAGATACAACTACGGAAACACGTTGCAAAGCTGAATGTGAACTTACAGAGTCGAGCGTGAAAAATTCACGACTCCATTCCAAAGTAAGGCCAAGTGAGTCAAGCTGCTGCTGGATGCGACTCGACTGTCTACGTGCCAAGGCAAAAAACAAAGGGCATTATAGTGCAAACAGTGAATAGATGATGAGCCAATCGGTTCGCACTTGTGAAACAAAACTTTGCATTGGACACGGCAATTATGCTCGCTAGTTATTAGAAGGAATTCACAGTCGGAAAATGAGATAACAACATAAAGAACCAAAAAACGAAATCGAAGATAAAATTCAATTCAAAGGGCAAAGTACACGTGCGCAAGTATGGAGATATTACTGTTTGAATTAGGATAAAAGTAGTTCGCAATGCTTCAACGGCACAGTCAAATCAAGGTCAGCAGGCATGGGCAGAAAAACAAATCCCGATCTTATTACTGAAGATGTTGTCAATAGGTAGGAGTTACTGGAATCCACTAGGACGTATTGGTAAAACCATCCACAATTCTATTGTATCCATGCAACTGGTCAGTTTTGAGATATTTCAACTGAAGTACGATGGAAACGGTTAACACATCGGAGGGCTAAATGGGCAACAGACAAAAAATCAAATGCAAATGAGCACGCGCAAACAATCCCATATTTGTGTTGAGAGCAGGATGCTATGGGTTGTGAGAAATTTTGGAACGCCCATACACTAACATATTCACTCAGTGTTTATGCATCAGTTATATCGTCATGTGTGTTCGCTGAGTGGAACAAACACACAGGTGATATCGTCTCATCGTGTAGTTGATTGAGATTAGCAATATGATTGCATACTGGCGCACGTTATCGCAATCTATTTAGTAGGTCTATTGCAGTTGGTTCGAGCATCATAAAAACCTACAAAGCAAGCCGACCGATTAGGTATCGGCTGGTTGACGGCACATACAACGGGAAGTAGAATGAAGATGAAGGAAGACTGCTTACATATTCCTGTGCATGGATGCATGTGCTAGAACTAGATCCATGTTGGATATAACATGTGGGGTCCCTCCGAAATAGACAACGTGGCCGCATGAGCCTGTCGGTTCTGTCCTCAATCACAAACATGGGACTGTGTGCGTGCTCATTTGCAGTTGATTTTTTATCTGTTAGCCATTGAGTTCTCCAATGTACTAACCATTTCCATCTTACTTCATTTGAAATATCTCAAGGCTGGTCAGTTGAATGAATACGATAGAATTGCCGATGATTTTACCATTACGTCCAAGTGGGTTCCAGTAACTTCTATCTACTGACAACACTTTTAGTAGTAAAGTGAGACTTAATCCTTTTTACTCGTGCCTGCCGGCAATGGTCGGTATGTTCTTGACCACCAGTGAGCTGTCTAACGCTTCGAAATTATTTCTATTCTCAATCAACTTGTGCTAGCAATCATGGAGTTAACGTCCTGAAAAATGATGTAATGACGAACGGAATTTCGATAATGACCAGCTGGTACATCAATGTGAGGTTGATTTCATGAACGCGTTTTAAGCGGTTTGAACCAGTCGAGTGCTTTCATCATGAAAGTGCTCTTTGCGAATCCTATATACGCCAAGGGCAATGCCAACTAACTGAGGCGAGAACAACAGAAGAACAGCTAAATTGCTGCAATTTAATGGACAGCATAAACCAGCTTGTTAATGATTTCCTGGATTCCATTTCACACCACGTTAGTTCGCAGTAATCCAGTCGCCTCTAGACATTTGAATTTGAGTAGTCCAGTTTAAGATGTCCTGTTTCTTTATTCCATCGCTTACCACAAATTTTCGTCCTAACGAATGGCATTAAGCAAGCAGGATTGGAACGCCCATGTGACTTATCTACCGTGCAGAGAAATTTCGAAAGTCATTTCATGTCTAATTTTCACATCTACCGCGCCCACACGATACATATGAAGTCCGGTAAATGTCTTCTCACGTTAACTTTATCACGGCCAGTCTAATTTGATTGAGATCAGAAGTAATTTCGAAGTGTTAGACAGTTCACTCATGAGATTGCAGAGGAGCACATTTCTTAGCCCACATTTCTCAACAGTACTATGGCCCCCTCCCACAACTGCACACCTGTTTTCAACGAAGAGAACCCCCCCATATGTTGTTATTTGACTCATTTATTCAGTTTACAACTGAAACGAATAAATAGTCACAGGAGTCACGATGTGAACAACGTTCATGAGAATACGTCATCAGCAAGGCACCAATCACCACCTAATCAAAAAACAGCCAAGTACTTTAACTATTAACCAGTAGCGAGCATGCATATTCCACACATCAGCGTAGTCGGGATGCATGTCAACGAACCAATCGTCTCAACAAGCACCAGTTTTCACACTCACTAGTGAATAATAACACTATTTACCTTCCACATCAGCCGGACAAACATCCAGGGATCGATACGGACTTAATCAATCTTGTCAATCAAATTTCTTTCTTCTACGTTTTTATTATTGACGGAATAATGCACATCGCTTTCAGGAAGGAGATCGCGACCAACTGACCGATGACAGGGGGGAGATTTGACCAGCGGTGGAAGGACCCAAACCCAAGACATTCAGGTTGAAACGATGAGAAGTCGAGCTGTTGGTTAGCGATGTCCATTCATTCAGTATGTGACGGAATGAGAAATCTCGTCAACCGCTATCGTCTTAAAATCATCCGTCGCAGCTACCTGGAATAACTGACAATCAATCGTACCTAGTGTTACTCAGCAATCGTCAATTTCCACAAACTTCAGCGAGAATATCAAGACAAAGAGGGACAAATTTATTCTTCTTCCAGAAAACCGACCGCTAGCATAGAAATAACACGCACACTGATGCTTTTGTGAATCATCATCACCATCGTTCAGCGATGAACAGTAAAGCAAGCCCCACTGACCACTGCCTTTTCCCCACAGTTGCGTTTGTATAAAAAGTGTGAATATTCAAGGCGAACAAAAAGTGGACCTGCACCGAAAAGAAAAGATACAAATGCCACAGTAGCCAACACACACAACACAGTCTAACAGTACAACCGCGATTTTTCAATCATTCCCGTTCTACAGAAAATGGCAAAATGATCTCCACTGTTCACGGTTCGCTGCCATACCCTTCAATGTCTCCAGTCCACTAGTTGACCGGTCTTTCGGACGCCAACAACGGAGACGTGAGACACCTACTTTACCTAAGTTTGCTTTACGTCATCTGCTGACTTCCACATGGATTCTTCCATTCAGTGGGAGAAGGGCAAAACAGGCCACGATGTGGTAGACGAGTGTTCGCTTTGCAAAACACGTGACCCAACCAACGTAATCTACTAAGTTTCATACGCTGAGAAAAGATGTTCTCAGAACCCGGGCCTAATACCAGATTTCTAACCTCCACATTACTCGTCGCATTACCTATATTGCTGCTCGTCGAGGTCCTTAGTTCACTGGTTAGTTTCTGTTCGTTGCTGGTGTGAACAGGCGAATCCGACAGGTGTTCGACTGCCAATCGGGTTTGTGGTTTGGGTCGATGGCTGTTGAGCAGCTGCAGCAAAATTCGCATGAAAACTAGTGTATGGTCCGATTCGATATACGTGACCCAGTACGACCTACAGTTCTGGACGAAACCGCGCCAACAGTAGCTTATTTCGTTATAGTCGATCTGACTCGGATTGCCTGTCGAGTTGGTGACAAACGGAATCCGAAGTTCGGGCTGAACAGGAACACGATTGTCCATATGAAATTGGAGAAATCTGTCCCAATTATCTGTTTGCTGAGTGGGCAAGGAGCAGTGCTCACCTAAACAAGCTTCGAATGCATTAAATTTTCCAGCTTGTGCATTGAAATTATGAGCCACCACTACAGTGACGGAGCCTTTTCTCCCGCGGACAAGAGTGAAGTGTTCGTGATAAAATTCCTCGTTTTGCATGTCAGCGCTACAGTCGGTTGAGGCACATACCGCGAGGACAAATAAATTGTGCTCAACACGGTCGGAGTAATGGGACATAAACGACTGTTAACCGAGACCCAGTTTAAAATGTCCGTTTCAGCCTCGGTGTTCAAGACTATTCCTATGTCGCATTGACGTAGCTCGAGGTGCTTCGTCTCCTGAGGTGCACAGCAAATGTTTTGAGGAGAGATCAATCACAGTTAGTTGAATTACGCCAGTCGAATCCTGAACTCCTGTTTCACTGATGCAGAAAACACCAACCGCTAATGAGTCCACTGTCAGCGCCAAAGATGTCTGCTGACTATCCTGCATGAGGGCGCAGATTGAAAAAGCCGACGTTCAGAAAACGTCAGCTAGCAGATTGAGAACTGCTTACGGCAATGTATAACAATGAACCGCTGCACGTATCGAGCATATTATCAGCGAGGGAATTAACGGCAGGTAGAGAGGCAAAGGGGAAAGGTTGGGGAGAGAAGATTGATATATTTTATCGGTCTTCAGAGTTACCGTTTGATGGTTCCGCCTTGTTAGCTAGCTATCAACTTGACACGAGTAAACAAGCCTTGCTGTGAAAACCTGCTCACTCACCCTGGTTGGTTGGCATATTCATTCGATTTGGCTTTCTGCCGTCTCGCCATCTAGTCGTGGAGATTGGTAGCAAATGAGAAAACGCGGTCTAATTTCTGCTTGTACTGTCGGAACGCTCTTACCACCTGACACAAACGCTTGCATTTGCATCAGCTACAAAAGCCAGCGGAACATACCACAACAGACGAGCTGGACACATTAACAATCAAATCGTCTTGCATAAAACTGCTGTGGTTTGCGACAAGAGAAATACAAACAGAACTGTCCAGCTTGAGGAAGGAATTACTTCTATTGCGGAAGACAAAATCATTTCGCTCGGAAGTGTCGTTCCAGTTCCCTTAGGTTGACCACACAAACGGAAGATTGACATGCTAATGTCAACGGCTTTCAATGCCTCGGTTTGAAAAACGGCCCATTCGCCAACATCCTGGTAATTGGGTGATTCTGTCAGTGTCAACTGGACTCTGAATATTATTGTAGTCTTATTTGGATCGCAACAGCACCAGCGTTCTACAACCGATCTTTGAGTTTGGAATGGTACGAAATCTGAGGCGCCGGAAATAACGTTGGAAGTCCAAAACCGAAAGACCAGTTGCACAGAGAAGATCAGTTTCTTGATTGAAGAAAGGAATTTATAGCCGATACTCAAACTGGAGGCTATTCAACAACTGGATTTCATTATGGTAAATAAGATCCACCTTGTAAATGCTTTGCAAAAGGAAGAGATCTTCGAGCAGTATTCCCAGGTTCTTCACTCCCAGTTAGGGGGGTCTCTCGGAAAACGTACGTTCATCAGTGATTGATATTGTGATACCCGTTGCATTACCTGCTCGTGGTGTGCCACTCGCATTAAGGGTCGCTTTACGTTGCGAGTTAGATCGGTTGGTACAGTTGGAGGTAATTGCCGCAGTCGACGAGTTAGCAGAGTGGGTTAGTCAAATCGTAGTTGCCACAGAGAAATCGGAAGCCATTCGTTTGTATATAGATATGAAGCACCTCAGCGCAGCACTCAGAAGAGAGCAGTTTAGGTCACTAGCATTCGATGATATCTTGCTATAGTTGAATCTAGCAGATCCCTTTACCAAGGTTGACTTATCCTCAGCACTCTGAGGCCCTGCGTTGTATAAGGAATCAAGCCTTCTGACCACTTTGCCACCTCTATCGGTCGTTTCCGTTGGCTCTGATTACGTTTAGGTTAAAAGACATCCAGTGAATTTTTCCAGAGTTGTCACGTTCAAACATTGGATAGTCTGGAAGACGGGGTAAGCCTTGCCGACGATGTCCTGGTTCACGGTAAGACACCAGAAGAGCACATCTCAAAGATTCACTAGGGCGTTATGTGCAACAGGGTATATGCCCCAGCACAAAAAAAATCCGCCTCTGGATCACAACCACAGCTTCCCATGGATACATCCTGAATGATAACGAACGGATGGCCAATTCTGAGAAGATCCAAAAGGTATTTTGTGACTCAATGGGATGGTCAACTACCTCAGTAGATTTTACCGAATTTGGCAGATTTAATGAGATCCTTTAGGCAACTAACACACAAGGGAACAGAATGGTAGTGGAGGGCGGATCAATAAAACGCTTTCGAAAGGATAAAGAGAGCCGTCAACACCATTTCAAAATGAGCCTACCACAGACCGGGTTTACCCCTCGTCGTACAGTGCGACAGTAGTCAGTCAGGCCTGGGAGAAGTATTTCTAAAACTAGACGGCCAATCAATTACCGTAGCTGCAGCCTCTTTCCGGTCGAAAAGAAATTATGCTCAAATAAAAAAAGATGCGCGCAGTAGAGCTTTCTTTGAGGCCTTTTCTGAATTACACGTGTTTGAAAGACGATCTTGCAAACAGATCACAAACCACTGGTAGCTAATGCTCGGGAACCACCAAAGTGACGTGCCGAAGTGTTTACAGCGAATGCTGATCAGACTCCAGAAGTATGACTATGAACTGATTTACCTCTCAGGAAGCCAAATTGTTGTTGTGGATATCTTACCTCGGGCAGGTGCGCCAGAGAACAGACGGTGTCCACCGGAGTTCGAGCATGTTTCAATGATTGGCTGGAATTCAGTGAACAACGAGGACGTGGTTTTGCGGCTGCTAGAACTCATCCCTTGTGAGTGGCCTAAGTCCACTAGAAACCTCCCAATTTCGTCAACTTGATTTTTTTCAAAAATCGGGACCGCGCCTCTGCGGAGAACGGCGTAGTACTCAAAGGTGATCGTTTGGCCATTCCAGACGGCTTGCACAATGAATCTATACGGAAACTTTATTTATCGCATCCTGGCGTAAACGGTACCTTTCGCCGAGCCAGAGTTGTTCTACTGGCTAGAAATGATAAGTCAAATGCAAGACTACATGTCTTATTGCAATTTGTGTTGTGGCCAGGAGAATCGACAACCAAAGGGGACCATGCTGCTACGAGATCTGCCTAACCTCCTGGCGCCAGAGATTTTCCAGTGCAGTGGTAAACAATACCTTATACTGAGTGACTATTATGATGATTTTTTTCCAGGTTGAGACCCTTCATTACACAACTACGACCAGCGTGATCAATTATCTTCGTGCTTATTTTTCCGGGGACGATATCACCGAGATGCAATTTACGAGTGAAGAATTTTGCCAATTTTCTAAATGATAGAAATTTGAACACCGCACCAACAGCCAGCCTAACAGCAAGAGTGAATCGGCAGTGGAAGCAGCAAAAAAGATACTCACACTAGCAAAATAACCAGGAAGGATGCATATTTCACAGTATTGGAGCAAAAAAAAACAACTCAAGAGCAATAATTGAATACAGTCTTCAGTTATTCGAGAGAAGAACGCACACACTGCTACCGGCAATGGGTGAACTATTAGGACCAAAAGCGCAAACCCTGATGAAAAAAACTCCGCTTCCATCAAGGCAGAAATTACCAAAAACGCTACCATAACTGGCACGCCAAAGATCTGTCGGAACTTAAAGGTAAGGAAGATGTATGGGTGCATGATGTTCCTGACTTGAGTGAGATTTTTTGCCGGTTGGATTTGGTTGTCCTCATTTGAACCAGTGGACAGGTACGACAGTGATCTACAGCCAGGGTTGGCTGACAGGAGAGCAGAAATCGGTAAGGAGATCAGCCGCTACACAACGCTGAGAAATTCCTCAATACTGTTTTTCTATGATATAGATGTCTTCACCAATCTGAGGACGAAGCCGAGCACCTGGTTTTCTCCTTAGGGTCTGCCGGTCATTGGTAAAGAATTAAGGAGTTGCCCATAGCCTCATTCTAATTCAACCACCGACAGTCTACGAAGCGAACCGGAAATTGGTTACCAGGATATATTGCCGACGAGTCCTTTAAGTATGCTAGAAATCCAGCCTTATTTGAAGAGTCCTCGGTTAGCTAGGGATCTCGTTTTGCGGGAACAGTTTAGCCTCTGGGTGGTTTAAGATTGCAGTTGGTGGCCCCTAAGAAAAATGCTTCCGCCTGGGTAACCTGACTACGTTGTAAACATCGTTAAATCATGATTACGAAACTTGATAAAGTTCATTAAGAAGAAATTGTTTGCTCTGTTGGACTCGGACAAAAGGTCGAAAAACGCGCATGCAAAAAACAATAGACTAGATTAGATTTTCTGCTGTAGCACTTTAATTTGGTGCGAAATCTGAACTCGGACATGTGTGAAATATCTCAATAGTAATTACTATCATAAATTGTCATGGTATAACACTTAGGGATAAGCAGGCTTTAACAGTCACAACGGGTACTTACTTGTATTTCCAACTCCACACCTTTTCTAAAAAGGCTTGACGACCAAGAGTGAGGCGTGGATTTGCAACAGGTGTGGTACCCGGGGCTGAGGTTGTTTTCCATTGAAACTTTCCTCTCGTTCTTCTTGTTATTCAGGCTGCAGTTCATGTTCCAAGTTTTCATTCTAGCTGTCGTTGAATTTAGTTTTTATTGTGTTTAGAATGTCACACGTGGAGCTTCTCTGCATTTCAGGGATATCTCCACAGCGCAGAGCCTGAATACGTCTGACATATCGCGGAACGACAAAACGACCGCTGCAATTCGATATTGTATGCTCAGCGGTCCAGTCGCGAACATGTGCACAATCCCGCGCCCGTAGGTTAGCTTCGTTCTCCCACAGCACGGCCATGTAGTGAAAAACGCTTGCGTTCTATGCCGAAAGCATGCCAAGGATAGTCGATTAGGATCAACAGTCCAATCACAAACACGTTATGGTCCATTTTGCTTTCGGATGATCACCATGTTAAGTCGTTAGTAATCACTTTTATGGTTGATTGGTGCATCATCCGAGGTGTTGGAGTCGAAGCTGGAAGATAGGTTTGTTTGGATTGAGAACAGCGTGCCCTTCTGAGCACGTCGCTAATTTGTGGATAGCCACACACACATTGGCTTCAACACCATTCCCACTGATTATACTGACAAGCAATTCCAATCGATCTGCTTGGTTTAGCTCACAAATTTACATAGTGATCCTATCAACCACTGCAGTTTTATCTGACAGAATAATATTAGTGGCTTGGAAGCAAAATAAACTATGATGTCGTGCGTTTTTGTGGTCGGATTATTAATCTAGACCAAATACCTTATGGGAGAGTGTCGTCTATCTTTATTTCAATACATTCATAAATTACGGTTAAATCGACGCGTGCCACTTGTATCTGCGACCCGGTTTAAGGCTTGGGTCAAGCTTGCAGTATTTCTAGTTGGTTTGTCGTGCAGTAAGTCCGCAGGATTAAAGAAATTATTACATCATTCTGTAACCTGCCAGCCAAACTCACCGCTTTCATGCAGTATCTCACTACGGAGTAGACTTTATCGGTGACCCTCAGCGATAGGCTTCATTGTCAGTAGCACTTTGAAGTGCAGCTGAGATTCAGGATTTTGCTGTGTTGCTTATTCCATAGAAAATCACTTTGATTTTTATTTAAGACTTGGTCAAGTCTAACCAAGTTTTAGATTGCGACATGGCTAAAACTGTTTTCCTGATGTTTTGATGCGACCATATTTCCTGAACTTTCTTTTCCTGTGCCTGTTAATTATATTCCAGACAATATTCCATTGTTTCCTTCTGACTTGACCTTTTGGTCACTTACTGTCGGAAATCGATTTCTGTTTTTCGAAACAGCAACCGAATGCAAGGTAAAGCAGTCCTCTGGATACGGATGGATCATGCGGGATCGCTACTCAGGCCGTCGTTGAACGAGAACTACTGAGTCGATTACAACGAACAACCTCAGCCCGGGTACCACACAGTTGCAAATCACGCTGCAACTCTTGGTCGTAAGCATTTTTAGAAAGGTGTGGAGTTGGAAATACAGAAGTACGCCGTGTGACTGTTAAGATGCCTTATCCCTAAGTGGTCTATACCATGACAATTTATGATAGTATTTAATATTGAGATTATTTCACACTGTCGAGTTCAGATTTTCGCAACCAATTAAAGTGGTAAAGCAGAAAATCTAATCTAGGTCTATTGTTTTTTCATTCGCGCGTTTTTGACCTTTTGTCCGGATCAACAGAGCAAACAATTTCTTCTTAATTGACTTATCAGGTTCGATTAATCATGATTTTAAACGATGTTTACACGTAGTCAGGTTGCCCAAGGCGGAAGCATTTTTTCTTAGGGGCCACCAAATGAATCTCAAACCACAGAAGGCTAAACTGTCCGCAAACGAGAATCCTAAGCAGATAGAACACTCATTGGACTTCGGCGAAAGGTATCGTTTACAGCCAGGATGCGATATAAATGAAGTTTCGTAAGATTTTTCATTGTGCAGCCGTCTGAATGGCAAAACGATCACCTGTGAGTACTCGCCGTTTCGGCAGAGCGCAGGTCCCGATTTTTGAAAAAATCAAGTTGACGGAATTGGAGGTTTCTAGTGGACTATAGGCCCATCAAGGATGAGTCTCTAGCAGCCGCAAAACCACGTCCTCGTTGTTCACTGAATTCAGCAGATCATTGAACATGCTCGAACGTCGGTGGGACACCGTCCTGTTTTATCTGGCGCACCTGCCGAGGTAAGATATTCCCACAACAACAATTTGGCTTCTGAGAGGTAAATTCAGTTCATAGTCATATTCTGGAGTCTGATTCAGCAATTCGCTGTAAACACTCGCAACGTCACTTGTGGTTCCCGGCATTAGTACCAGGGTTTTTTATGATCTGTTTAGCAAAGGATCGTCTTCAAACGTGTAATTCAGAAAAGCCTCAAGAAAGCCTCTCTGCGCGCATCTTTTTTTAGTTTGAGCATAATTTCTTTTCGACCGGAAAGAGAGGCTGCAGCTGCGGTAATTGAATTGCCGTCTAGTTTTTAAGAAAATACTTTCTCCAGCCTGACTGACTACTGTCGGGCACTGGTACGACGAGGGGGTAAAACCGGTCTGTGGTTAGGCTCAATTTCATGAAATGGTTGTTGGCGGCTCTCTCCTTTATCCTTTTCGAAGCGTTTTATTGATCGCCCTCATACCATTCTGTTCTTGTGGTTAGTTGCCTAAGGATCTCATTTAAAATCTGCCAATTCGGTAAAATTACTTGAGGTGTTGACCATCCTTGAGTCACAAATAACTTTTGGATCTTTTCAGATTGGCCATCCGTTCGTTTATCTTCAGGAGTGTATTCCATGGGAAGCTGTGGTTGTGATCAGAGGCGGATTTTTATTTGTGCTTGGGGCCATATACCTGTTGACATCAACGCCTAGTTTGAATCTTTGAGATGTGCCTTCTGGTGTCTTACCGTTAAACCAGGAAATCGTCGGCAAGGGTTACCCCGTTTCAGGAGACTATCCAATTGTTGAACGTTGACAACTCTGGAAATATTCCTGGATGTCTTTTAACCTACGTAATCAGAGCCAACGGAACGACCGATAAAGGTGGCAACTGGTTCAGAGAGGCTTGTTCCTTATACACGCAAGGGGCCTCAGAGTGTGGGATAAGTCAACCTTGGTAAGGATCTCTAGATTCAACATATAGCCAAGATATCATCGAATGCTGAGTGACCTAAAACTGCTCTCTTCTGATGCTTTCATATCTATATACAAACGAATTGGTTCCGATTTCTCTGTGGCAAACTAACGAATTGGACTAACCCACTCTAAACTTCGTCGCTGCGGAATTACTCCAACTGACCAACCGATCTAACTCGCAAACGTAACGACCTTTAATGGAGTGGCACACACGAGCAGGTAATGCAACGGGTATCACAATATCAATCACTGATGAACGTACGTTTTCGAAGAGGAACCCCTAACTGGGAGTGAAGGAACTGGGAATACTGCTCGAACAGATCTTTCCTTTTGCAAAGATTTACAAGGTGGATCTTATTTACCATAATGAAATCCAGTTGTTGAATAGCCTCCAGTTTTGAGTATCGGCTATAAATTCGTTTCTTCAATCAAGAAACTATCTTCGTGCAACTGGTTTTCGGTTTTGGACTTCCAAACGTATTTCGGCGACTCAAGATGTTTGTCCATTCAAACTTCAAAGATCGGTTGTTAGAAACGCTTGGTGCTGTTGCGATCCAATAGACAGACATAATATTCAAGAGTTCCAGTTGACACTGACAGAGATCACCAATTTACCCAGGATGTTGGCGAATGGGCGTTTTTCAAACCGAGGCACCGAAAGCCGTTAGACTTGAGCATGTCAATCTTCCGTTTTGTGTGGTCAACCTAAGGGAACTGGAAAGAGCACTTCCGAGGGGAAAGTGATTTTTACTTCCGCAATAGAAGTTAAATTCCTTCCTCAAGCTGGACCAGTTCTGTTTTAGTATTTGTTCGCTTGTTCGCAAAGCCACAGCAGTTTTATGCAAGACGATTGATTGTTAATGTTCAGTCGTCTGTTTGGTTATGTTCCGCTGGCTTTTGTAAGCTGATGGCAAATGCAAGCGTTTGTTCAGTGGTAGAGCGTTACGAAGTACAAGCAGAAATTAGACACGCGTTTTCTCATTGGCTACCAATCTCCACGACTAGGATGGCGAGACGGCAGAAAGCCAAATCGAATGAATATGCCAACAACCAGGGTGAGTGAGCAGGTTTTCACAGCAAGGCTTGTGTTAATCGTGTCAAGTGATAGATTAGCTAACAAGGCGAACCAATCAACGGTAACTTGAGACCGATGAAATATATCATCTTCTTCACCAACCTGTCCCCTTTGCCTCTCTACCTGCCGTTAATTCTCGCTGATAATATGCTCGATACGTGCAGCGGTTCATTGTTATACATTAGACCGTAAGCCAGTTCTCATTGCTACTGACGTTTTTCTGAAGGTCGGCTTTTTCAACTGCGCCCTTATGCAGGATAGTCAGCGACATTTGCGCTGACAGTTGGAACTCATTAGGGTTAGGTGTTTTCTGATCAGTGAACAGGAGTTCAGGATTCGAATGGCGTAATTCAACAACTGTGTTTGATCTCTTACTCAAGACATTTGCTGTGCACCTCAGGGACGAAGCAACCTCGAGCCTACGTCATGCGACATGAATAGTCTTGGAAT